>VZQC01012828.1:1204090-1222401 GCA_009823505.1 Rhizomys pruinosus
TTTTTTTTTTTTTTCCCCTCTAAATCTCCTTCCTCCAGACTGAGGGATGCTTTGACTCTCTAAAGCAAGAGACCTTTAAGGACTGTGAGGTCAGGGAACCCACAAGGAAAAGGCAACTCTATTTCTTTAAAGCCCAAGGAATATCTAACCATTGTTTGAAGCTTTTCATCCGCTCTGGCCAAGCGTCTCTCCAAGTAGAAATGCATTTATTTGTGGAGGAGGAAGAGAAGGAGACAGAAGCAGAGATCTGAGCACATGCTAGATGACATAGTGAGACCCTCTCTCAAAAAAAGAAAGAGGGGAGGAGAAGGAAAGGAAAAACCGGATATCTTGGCTTCTGTGAAGACTAGAACTGAGAGGAGAGAGTGTTTCTAAACATGAGTATTAAGAAGTTTGTGTAAAATAAAAGAGCCCTGGCTGCTCTTACAGAGGCCCTGGCTTCAGTCCCCAGCACCCACGTAGCACCTAACAACCTTTGTACTGCAGCTCCAGGGGGTCTGCCACCCTCTTCTGACCTCACGGATACTCCATGACACGAGCGAACTTTTGCACATGTAGGCAATACAATTTTACACATAAAATAAAAATAAGTAAAATATTAAAAGAAAAGGACTTGTGTGGAGTCTGCTCAGTTTTATTTTTTGGGTTGTTTTGTTTTTATCATTTGTGGAACCATTCAGAGCCTGGTCTCCAGGGGCTCAGGGCCATTTTGCTTGTCCCTTAACAACAGTTGATGCTGTATGTTCGTCCTTCAGGAAGCGGGCAGGCTGATTCTCAAATAGCCTCACAAGGCCCTGACAGAGAAAGGAGACATGTGATGCCTGATATCAATAAGCAGACATGGTTGTCAGCATGAGTCAAGAGACAATAGACAAAAAAGGTTGAAGAAGTGGAGTGGGCAGGACAGTACCAATCCTCTGACAGCTCGAGAAACCTTAGAGAAAGCACAGGAACGGGTCATGGCAGAGAGGAAGACTTAGAAAGAAAAGACTTAAAAGAAAGGAAGACTTAAAAGAAAAGGTATTATCAAAATAAAATCAGGGGGCTGGAGAGATGGCTCAGCAGTTAAGAGCTCTTCCAGAGGACCTGGGTTGAGTTGCGAGCACACCCACGTGACTGCTAACAACATTTGCATTCCAGTGGGTCTGATGCCTTTTTCCGGTCTCCACAGACACACGCATGGCGCACTTATGTGCATGCAGGCAAACCACTCATACACATAAAATAAAAATACATTTTTACAATAAATCCATTTTAAAAATAAACAAAATTAACATTGCAAATGTTCAATGAAACCATTTCCACAACAAAAATACAAGAGTGAAATGAAAAGAGTAAGATAGTGAGTTCCACATCTTGAACATCTGTCCTTCTATATTCCAAGTTAGATGGCTTCCTCAGCCTTTGCTTTCACTGATTTAAAAACCCTCTTGTAAATATATCACTATTTTCAGATCTGGAAAAAATAAAACCCTAAGGGCCACTGTCTAATGTCATATAACTTGTCAGTGGCATAATTTGAGTTACTTTGAACATGGGTACCTATTGTTCCAAAGATTACTGCTTGTAGTCTACATCCATTTTCTTTACTGTTGTTTTTGTGTACTAGGACACTCAATGGAGTGTGTGTGTGTGTGTGTGTGTGTGTGTGTGTGTGTGCATGTCTGTGTTAAGTAGGGTATTGCTATACAGCCCAGGATGACCTGGAACTGACTGTGCAGCCCAGCTCTATATTCTATATGGAATTTCCCTGGGAAGTTAAGTTGTCTTAAATACTAAGACTCATAAATAACTTTGAGTCCCCATTTTGCTCTAACAGGTGTGTCTGACCTGCAGACATCCAGGTTGAAGGTGTCCAGGTCAGCTATGAAAGTGACCCAACAAAAAAAAATCATAAACTTAAAACATTCTGAGTTTGGGTATATAAATGTTTTGTAACTCATTCCACCACAATGTCGAAAGGTTGGGCAGGTCTAGGACTATCGATGCCTCCAAGAGGAACAGATGCATATAGTTCATGCATATGTGAGAGGGACAGAGGACGTTGTTGGGGCTAAAGCCTGGCAGGCTACAGACTCACACAGTAGCAGCAGGAACCATGAGTCTCCTGCCTTTGATGACGTTTTCCCAAGATGAGTCTCTCTGTGCTCTGATGATGAGCAGATGGGCAGTCACAGATCCGGGTGCCTATAGACACTGTCACTTGGAATATTCTCTTTCTAAAAGTTCTGGAAGTCTTGGTGCCGAACTCATTGGCCTAACTTGTATTATAAGTGCAACAGTGAAGAGCGGGGCACCCCTAAAATGGGGGATGGGGAGCATCGTCCTCATCCCCCAGAAAAAGTATTCAAATAAAAGACACGGTGCATGAAACTTAACATCACAGACTCCGAGCCTGACTCGGATTCATATGCACACTGACCACAAGGCTTATCTTTTCATCTCTGACCAATGTGCCTGACAAGAACAGCTTAAAGAAGGACGGCTTGACTTTGGTTCATGATTCAGAAGTTTCAACCTGTCCTGACAGGGAGGAAGTAGCAAAGTAAAGCAGAACAGCTCACCAAGAACAGGAACAGCAGTGGAGGGGGTGCAGGTGCACACAGTGCCCCCAAGTGCTCCCCTAGTTAGCTACTTCCTCCAGTGAGAATCCAGTCCCCAAAGTTGTCAGGACCCCCCATAACAGACCAGATGGGGAGGGTTCCAAACGTAAGCATGTAAAGGGCATTTCAGGTTCAAGCCATAGCATTCTGGCTGCCCCCACAGGTCGTTTCATGTCACTCAGGCTGGTCTCAAATTCACTAATGCGGCCAAAGCTGACGTTTGAATTCTGGTCCTACAATTACAGGCGTGTCACTATACCTGGCTCGAGTCCCCATAGTCTTTGAACAGTTCCAACATTATTCAGAAGTCTAAGTCCAGAGTCTCTACCGAGACTCAGGACAATCTCTTAGTTTTTCCTGACAGGTATATTGGTCAAAATGATACAAAAATATACACGGGCACAGAGTAAACATTCCCCATCAAAAAGGGAGAGCATAGAAAGCAAAGGGGGGCCCAAAGCAAGGCTGGAGCCCAGCATTAAGTTCTGCAGCTTCACATCCGGCGTCTGCAGTGCGTGGTAGTGCGGTGTGAGCTTCCAGGTGGGCGGGCAGACCCATCTCTGCGGTCATTCATCTCCAACATGGCCCCTCTCTTTGCCTGCAGCTTTCCTTTGCAGACCTTCTCCCCATTTCTGGCTGTCCGACGTCCTGTGGTCTCCAGTTAGGCTGGATCCTCATAGCTGCATGCATCACCCTCCGAGGGGCTCCTTTGGAAGGATGGAGGAAGTCTCCATACCCACAGCGCTCTTGCACTCTGTATCCCCATAAAACAAGCACTATGCGGACAACACTAACTTCTGATGCCAGCTTCAGCTTGGACCACAGCTGCATTCGCCTTGAAATATTTGCTGAGCAGCTGAATCCAGTAATCACTTTCCTAGGTATCTCTGGATGAATGGAGCACCTTGGAGGTATTCTCTTTCCAAAGGAAAATCTTTCAAAATTAGTTTGTTGAAAAAGTTTCCAAACAAGTATATACTGTATGCTGATCACGCCCTCCCCAAACCCCTACCCTCACTTTTCTCTCCCTCCTCCTTCCGTGTTTATCCCCATTGTTCTTCTAAACGGTTTTTCTTCTGCTTTTGTGTCATATATACATGCATTATTCCATGTCTACATTATAAACTTCAAAAACCACAACTGAGAAATATCTATGATACTAGTCTTTCTGATTATCTCCCGTTATATCTATTTTCCGCAAAAGATAAAATGTTGTTTTTTGGAAAAAAAAAAAATGGTCATTAAATTGAAGATGTCCCGAGCCCAGATATCTGTGTGTGTAGGACAGATGAAGGCCAAGTTCTGGAAAGCCTGAAAGAAGACATATTAGAGGGCTGGAGCGAAGACCTAGCGGTTAAGAGCGCCGACCGCTCTTGCAGAGGACCCGGGTTCGATCCCCAGCACCCACATGGCGGCCAAGAGCCGTCTGAGACTCCAATTCCAGGAGAACTCCAGTTCCAGGGGAGTCCGACGCCCTCTTCTGACCTCCGCGGCGTTGCACGTCACGGGTGCACAGACTTGCATGCAGACAATACATTCATACACATACGGAAATAAATAAAAAAAATTAAAAAAAAAAAAGAAGACATATTAGAAACGATGATTCCCAAGGGAGAGGATCACCATGGTGGTCTGGGACCACATGCTGGAAAGGTGGGACTTCTTGAAGTGAGAATCGGGTGGTGGAGCGCCACTATGACGCCATCGGACCAGGTGACTCAGATGAAGACTGACATGTTAGACTATGACCATCACTCAGGCTGTTACCACTTGTGTAGTAATGTTAAACAGATGCCTTTGAGAAGATAGGAGATCAGGGACAGGGGATGAGTAGATGGACCAGAGTTTTACCAAACTTTAGAGTCTAATAAAAACCATTTTAAATACTTAAAAAATAGTCATTGTGTATATAAACCTCATTTTCTTTTTTTATATTTTTAATTTTATTTATTTATTTATTTATGTGTATGAATGTACTGTCTGCATGTAGGTTTGTGCACCCATGTCGTGCAATGCCGCGGAGGTCAGAAGAGGGTCTTGGATTCCCCTGGAACTGGAGTTCTCCTGGAATTGGAGTTACGGACGGTTCTCAGCCGCCATGTGGGTGCTGGGGATCGAACCCAGGTCCTCTGCAAGAGCAATCGGTGCTCTTAACCGCTAGGCCATCTCTCCAGCCCCTATAAACCTCATTTTCATTATTCATTCTCCTGTTGTTGGACACCACAGTTGGTTCTATATATATACATATATTTTTTTTTTTTTTTGTCTTTTTGAGACAGGGTCTCCCTGGAGCCCCAGCTGTCCTGGAATTCGCTCTGTAGACCAGGCTGGCCTTGAACTCACAAAGATCCTCCTGCCTCTGCCTCCCAAGTGCTAGGATTAAAGGCGTGCGCCACCACGCCCGGCCGGTTCTATAATTTAATTATTGTGAATAGTGCTGCAATAAACATTGATGTGATTGATATAGTTATTTTCAGTCCATTGGGCAATTACCCAGGAGTGGTAGAGCTGGGTCATCTTTGATAGTTATGCATGAGACAGAGAGTTAATCTCTAAAATATACAAAACATTCAAAAGCTAAACAACAAGGAATTAAACAATCCAATCAATAAGTGGAAGGAAATGTGTAGATTGTTTTCAAAAGATGAAATACAAGGGCTGGGGCTGGAGAGATGGTCTAGCGGTTAAGAGCGCCGACCGCTCTTACAGAGGACCCGGGTTCGATCCCCAGCACCCACATGGCGGCCAAGAGCCGTCTGAAACTCCAGTTCCAGGAGAACTCCAGTTCCAGAGGAATCTAACACCCTCTTCTGACCTCCGCGGCATTGCGCGACACGGGTGCACAAACTTGCATGCAGACAGTACATTCACACACATATAGAAATAAATAAAATTTAAAAAAAAAAAAAAAGAAAGAAATACAAGGGCTGCAGAGATGGCTCAGTGGTTAAGAGCACTGGCCGCTCTTGCAGAGGACAGGTTTCATTCCCAGAACCCACATTGTAGCATCTTTTTACTATTTATTTTAATTATTTTATTTTATGTGGCATGAGTATAAATTGCTTCGCATGTAGAATAGGTCACCATGTCATGCGGTGCTCCAGAGTCAGACGAGAAGGTGTGGGATTCCCCTGGAATGAGCTGGGAAGTTGGTTAGAGAATGTTGTTAGCCACATTGTGGATCTGGAATCGAGCCTGGGTCTCGCAAAAGAAGCAGCAGTGCCTTTTTTTTTTTTTTTTAATTTTATTTATTTGTGTATGAATGTACTGTTGCGTGCAGGTCTGCTCACCCGTGTCGTGCAATGCCGTTGGAGGTCAGAGAGGGTCAGCATTCCCCTAGACGACTGGGAGTTCTCTCTGGAAACTGAAGTTCTACTGACGGTTCTATAGCTGCCGGTGTGGGTGCTTAGCTCGGGGATCAAAATCCCTGCAAAGAGCGGGGTCCGCGCTCTTAACCTCTAGAGCCATCTCTTCCACCCCTCCCCGCGTTTTTTTTGTTTTTTTAATTTTTTATTTGGCAGTGCTACTTAGTACTTGCTAAGCCTCGTCTCAGCATCATGTAGCATTCTTTTTATGACATTAATCTCTTTAATAGGTAAGGGCTCCTCTCTGTCTGCACATTTTTAAGCATATTTTGTTTCTCTTATTTTTTTTTTTTTTTTTTTTTTTGTTCTTTTTGAGACACGGGTCTCCCTGTAGCCACCAGCTGGCCCTGGAACTCACTATGTAGCCAGTCTTGGCTTCGAACTCAACCAGTAAGATCCACATGCCTCTGCCTCTGCTCATGCTCTTGCCTAATGCCTCTCTGGGCATTAAAGTGTGCTGCACCACCCCCACCCAGCTCTCTTTCTTATCCAAACTGATGTTTTTCACTTTTTGTTCCTGATTCTCTCTTTTTTAATTTTTTATTAATTTATTTTTTAAGAGATTCACAATAGATAGCACAGTTGTTTCAATTCACATTAAACAAATTGTCAGTTTGCCACACAATATTGGTAATTGGTGCTACCATCCACAAGATGATGGATATCGTTGTCATTGTTTTTTTCTGGGACTACGTTACTTCACTTAGCATGTTATCTTTTAGCTCCATTCGCATTACCTGGCAATTTCTATATCGATCTTTTCTTACCACTGCTGATAGAAAGAACTCCATTGGTGTGTGCCACATTTTCTCTATCCCTCCTCATTGAGTGGGCATTTGGGTTGTGTCCAGCTCCTGCTATTGTGCACGAGAAGCTGCAAATACGCGTGGATGTATCTCTGTGACAGATGAGTCTTGTGGACCTATACCAGGAGTGTATGGCTGGGTAGGTGGCAAAGTCTCATCGTTGTCCTTCACAGGTCGTCAACATTGCTTCCATAGTGGCTGTATGAGGTTTTACTTCCCAGCCAGTGGATGAGTGTTCCCCTTTCCCCACACCTCTCCAGCCCGGTTTGATCATTTGTTTTCTGGATCTACCCGTCTTATAGGAGTTGAAGATGAATCTTAAATGGTTTAATTGCATTTCCTTAATTATATGCAATGTGGTAACACTTGTTAAGCTTGGTAGGTTTAGTCTATGTTAAGATATGTTTGTAAGAAGGTATACAATCTAGACCCGTGTTCCCCACCCCATCCCCCACCCCACAAGAGGCGACAGGCAGTGCGGCCCAAAACAGGCGGTGCTCCGTGCGCAGTCGTTCGCGGATGCTCCTTGTGCGAAGGTGACTGGCGGGAGCAGATAGTTATGTTGGCAAACACTGGGTAAGAGGGTTGCGTCTATCCCACGGAGCGCCCCTCGGCCCCGTCTTCCTAGACGTCGAAGCATTGGTAAAAGGAATTTGTTTATCACGGTATACACAGATTGTAAGCAGATCTGCTTCATAAAGCAAAACACTTAACCAATTCGTTGTTCTTCCCTTAAACTAAGCATTACAAAAGGACAAGTTTTTTAGAAAATTCTGCGTCAAGAAACAGCTTTGCTTTTGTTTTCTTTCCAATAAAAATACAGATTAATCCATCATAGCTTTGCAAAGCCAAGGACAAATGAACTTGTGCTGACTTTGGAGGATGATGACAGACGTCTGCTGAAGGAAGACAGTACACTGAAGGCTTCAGGAATTGCCAATGAAACTGAAATTGCGTTCTTCCATGAAGAAGATTATAAGAAATATAAAGCTAATCCTGTTTCATCCTGGTAAAAATGTCTCTGAGCTTCATTTTTCCATACCTGTGCTAAGCTCTTTATTCCATGAGGTATAGTTTTGAAATGACAAATAAATCTTAAAACATAAAAAAAATAAAATCAAAAGCTTGTTTTTCAGCAATCTCTTTTCCTCATTGCTGTAAGTGTCTATTCAGAGCCTTTGCTTCCATCTTTTGAGTGGCATTCTATTTTGTTTTCTTTGCTCCTTTGTTTTTTGGTGGTTTATATATTTCTGGAAATCAATGCTTTGTCAAATGTATATGCAGGTTCGAAGTTTCCTCCCACTCTGTGGGATTCTCTTCACTTCCCCTGATTGTTTCTTTTGATGTCCAGAAGCTTTTGAAGTTTTAATTGAGGTCCCATTTGTCCAATTGTCAACCTTAATTCTTTGGCCCAGTGCCTGTCTGATTTAGGAAGTCTTTCTTTGGCCTATGTTGTAGGCTGCTGCTCCAAACTCTTTTTCTATCACCTTGGAGATTTGGAGTTAACGTGAGGTCTTTGCTCCCATAGGAGTTGACTTTTGTTACAGGGCTAAGAGAGTTAGGGGTTTGATTTCATTCTTCTACAAGCGGTGAATCCAGTTTTGCCAACACCAAAATGCTGTCTTTTCTCCAATGAACTTTTTAGGCCATTTTGTCAAATATGAGGTAGATGAAATTGTATGTGCTCAAGATCTTCACTTTGTCCATTGGTCAACAGGTCTGCTTTTATGCCTAGTACCAAGCGTTTTTATGACTATAGTAGCCTGTATTATAGTTTTAAAATACAAGTATAGAAATCAACAATGTTGTATATTTTCAATAAGGGTTGATTTTGGCCTTATTCGGTGTTCTTTCGTTTTTCACATTTATGAAAATATAGAATTTTTCCAAGGCCTGTAAGAAACTCTTGGGGTTTTTAATTGAGATTGTGTTGAATCTATAGATTGTTTTGGGGAGGATTGTGGAAATATTTGGGACATTTTTTTTTTTTTACTATATTAATTTTCCCCCCTTGAGGAATGGGAGGTCTTTCCATCATCTGATGTCTTATTCAATTTCCTTCTACAGGAATATTTAATTTTTTTTTTTTTTTTAGAGATCTTTTGGGTCTTTGGTTATGTTGTTCCTAGGTATTTTATTGTTTTTGAGGCTATTGTGAGTGGGAAGTTCTCCTTATATTCCTTCTTCAGTTGCTTGTTATTGGTGTAAAGAAAGGCTATTGATTTCTAAGGTTAATTTTGTATCCTGCCACTTTGCTGAAGCTGTTAATCATTTCTAGGAGTTTTCTGGTGGAGTTTTTAACATCCCTTAAGTAAACAATCATATCATCAGCAAATAGGGATAGCTTGACTTCCTCTTTTCCAATTAGTACTCCTTTAATTTCATTTTCTTGCCTTATTGCCCTAGCAAGTGTTTCAAGTACTATATTGAAGAGGAGTGGTGACAGGGGCCAGCCTTGCCAAGTTCCTACCTTTCAGGGGAATGCTTCTATCTTTTCTCAATTTAAGATGATGGTGGCTGTGGGTTTCCTGTATGTGGATTTGATTACACTGAGGAATGATCCCTCCAATCCAATTCCCTCTAGGACTTTAATCATGAAAGGATGCTGGATTTTGTCAAAGGTTTTTTTCTGTGTCAATTGAGATGATCATGTAGTTTTTGTCTTTCAGTCCATTTATGTGTTTTATGATATTTATTGATTTTCTTATGTTGAACCATCACTACATCTCTGCTATGAATCCAACTTGGTCATGATGGATGATCTTCTTGATGTGGGTCTATATGTGGTTTGCAAGTATTTTGTTGAGAATTTTTGCATCTGTATTCATTAATGAGATGGGTATATAGTTCTCCTTTTTGATTGTATCTTTGCCTGGTTATGATATTAGAGTGATGCTGGCTTCATATAAGGAATTTGGGAGAATTCCCTCTGTATCCTTCTGAACAATTTGAGTAATAATGGTTGTAAGTCTTTTTGAAATATTTTATAGAATTCTGCCATGAAACCTTCTGGGCCTGGGCTTTTTTTAGTTGGAAGGTTTCTTATTACATGTTCAATTTCTTTATATATTATGGGTCTGTTTAAGCTGTCAATCTCTTCTTGGTTAAGCTTTGGTGATTCGCAGGATTTCAGACATTCATCCATTTCTTCTAGGTTTTCAAACTTAGTGGAGTATAGGTTTTTTAAGTATTCCCATATGATTTTCTGGATCTTTTCATTGTCTCTTGTGATAGTTCCCCTTTCATCGTGGATTCTATTGATTTGGAATTGTTCTTTCTTTCTTTCTTTTGGTTAACTGGGCTAGAGGACTTTCTATCTTGTTTATTCTCTTAAAGAACCAACTTTTGGATTCATTGATTTTTTTTTTGTATTGTTTTCTTTGTTTTTATTTCATTGATTTCTGCTCTGATTTTTGTTATTTCTTCCTGTCTGTTGCATTTAGGGTTCATTTATTTTTGTCTCTCAAGTGTTTATAGCTGCAGTGTTAGATTGTTCACTTGTGCTCTTTCTGTTTTTCTAATGTAGGCACCCAGGGCTATAAAGGTACTTCTTAGGACTGCTTTTAAAGAATCCCATAGGTTTTGTCATGTTGTATTATCATTGTCATTCTGTTCCATGAATGCTTTTATTTCTTTCTTTATCTCTTTCTTGACCCATTCATTATTCAGGAGTGTGTTGTTTAGTCTCCATGTGTTCTTGTAGATAGTAGGGCTTATCCTGGTGTTGATATTGAGCTTTATTACACTGTGGTCTGATAGAATGCATGAAATTATTTCAATCTTTTTTTATTTGTGGAAGTTTTTTCTGTGTCCCAGTATGTGGCCAAGTTTGGAGAGTGTTCTCTGGGGTGCTGAGTAGAAAGTGTATTCTCTGCTATTAGGGTGGAATATTCAGTATTGAATTATCAAATGGATGATAAGGTGAAAGGAAGCAACACACATCTTTCCGTTATAACCTTAAATATTAATGGACTAAACTCCCCAATCAAAAGACATAAACTTGGAGATTGGATTAGGAAACAGAACCCATCTATATGCTATCTACAGGAAATGCATCTTACATTTGATAGGCACCACCTTAAAGTGAAAGGATGGAAAAAATTTTCCAAGCAAATGGTACCAAAAAGAAAGCAAAAATATTCAGTAATACGAGGTCTGTTTGGTGTATCATATCATTCACTTCAGATGATTCTCTGTTTATACTTTGTCTGGTTGACCTGTCCAAAGGGCTCAGTGGGGTATTGAAGTCCCCTACTATGAGTGTGCTGGGGTTAATCTGTGCCTTGATGTCCTGGAGAATTGTCTTTATACAGTTTGGTGCATCAAAGTTTGGTGCATATATATTCATGATTGTGAAATCTCCATGGTCAATTGTTCCTTTGATAAACATGTAATGGCCTTCTTTGTCCCTTCTGATTTCTTTTACGTTGAAGTCAATTTTGTCTGATATTAAAGTAGCAACACCTGCTTTCTTTTTTGTACCATTTGCTTGGAAAATTTTTTCCATCCTTTCACTTTAAGGTGGTGCCTATTGAATGTAAGATGCATTTCTTGTAGACAGCATATAGATGGTTCTGTTTCCTAATCCAATCTCCCAGTCTATGTCTTTTGATTGGGGAGTTTAGTCCATTAATATTTAAGGTTATAACGGAAAGATGTGTGTTGCTTCCTTTCACCTTATTATCCATTTGCATTTTTGGTCTAGGTTCCTACTTCTGCAGCAATGTTTTTATTAATTTCTCTTTCTAGGTGCCTGGGGATAGTTGGTCCTTTCTCCTGTCCTTTGAATTGTTTCAAGTATTCTCTGAAGGGTTGGTTTTCCAGACATGTATTCTTTCATCTTGTTTATGTCATGGAAGATTTTTCTCTCTCCAACTATAATTGACATTTTTGCTGCATATAGTAACCTGGGTTGGCATCTGTAGTCCTTTAGCACTGAGAATGCTTTGCTCCACGTTCTTCTTGCTTTCATAGTTTGCACTGAAAAGTCAGTTGTAATTCTGATGAGTTTCTCCTTATATGTAACTTGTTGTTTTTCTCTTGTGGCTTTCAGAATTTTGTCTTTGTTTTGGGTGTCTAGCAATGTAACTATGATATGGCATGGGGAGTTTCTTTTCTGATCTTGTCTGTTTGGAGTTCTATGTGCTTCTTGTATTTGTATTGGTTTGTCTTTTTTTTTTTTTTTTAGTTTGGGGAAATTTTCATCTATTATTCTGTTGATGATCTGATCAATACCATTCTCTTGGGATTCTTCTTCTTCCTCTATTCCTATGATGTGGAGATTTGATCTTTTCATAGTGTCCCACAATTCCTGGTTGTTTCACTTTTGTGTATTTTTAAATTTTTCATAATCTTTTCTTCAGCTTTTTAGTTGTTCTGTGTTATCTTCCAGGGCTGATATTCTTTGTTCTGCTTCCTCCATTCTGCTTCTGAGGTTTTTTCTATTCCTTTCCTCTTGGTTGGATGAGTGTTTGATTTCCTTTTTCATTTCATCTTGTGATTTCTTTAGTATTTCCACTTCCTTTTAGAGCTTCTCAATCTCTTCCAGGAAACTGGTTGGTTTCCTTTTTTGGTGTTTGTCATTCTCTCCCTCTAGGTCCTTCTTGAGTTTTTCATTCTCTCTCCTTACTTCTCTGACTTGTTCTTTATATTACTTGATTTCTTTGAATATGTCTGCAGTTGTTCCTCTAAGGTCTGTTTCCTGGGGCATCCCCAGGGGAATCCCACTGTAGGAATCTCACACAGGGTTGGTAGAGCTTGTTGTGGAATTATCCTGCACCTTTCCCATGTTGTCCCTGGCATGTGGGTTTCTCTTTGCCTGTATTTCAATATGAATGGCTCTTCACTGTGTTGAAGCCTTGTTTTGCTTGCCTCCTTCAGATGCCTTTGTTGTTTGTTTGATTTGTTTGTCTCCTTGTTTATGGAGTGTTGGCTTGTCTAAGTTTTAAGCTTTCAACTTTGTTTATATATTGGAAGTCTAACTTACTCTTCCCTTTCTGTTCTGAAGGTTCTCCAAAGAATCCACTTGGATACTCCCTCAGCAATTCTGGTTGGCGCTTCAAGTGGTCCTGGGAAATCCCCAATCTAAGCTCTGTGCACTCAAGTCTCACTTTGGCCACAGGCCCACCTCTTATACCAGCTAGCAGGAAGACTCCGCCCCCACAAGACAGCGATTTAATTATCCAACAGACCAATGAAACGATTATGCAACAACCCAGTGATAAAATTATTCAACAAGCCAGGTATGGTGGCCCACGCCTTTAATCCTAGCACTCAGGAGGCAGAGGCAGGCGGATCTTTGTGAGTTCAAGGCCAGCCTGGTCTACAGAGTGAGTTCCGGGACAGCTGTGACTACAGGGAGACCCTGTCTTGAAAAAAAAATTATCCAACAATCTGCTTAGCTGAAGTGCCTGGCTCCTACCTGTGCCTCAGGTGGTCCTAGGAAATCCCCAATCTAAGCTCTGTGCACTCTGTTCTTGATTCTCACTATAAACCTAGCTAAAATAAGCCAGCAATAACCATGTCATAGCCCAAATGCTATGCTATCTTGAAGTTTCCTCTGTCAAATTAGGCCATTGTTTATAAAGCAGCGTCACTCAAAATTTCAGGACATGGGTAAAATGTATACAAATTCTTTGACAGGATGCAATTCAAATGGCCTCTAGTCCAGTTCCCAATAGTCCTTGTTTCCAGTAGAAACCACAGGAACACATTTACTGTCTACACTTCTTTTTGTATTCTAGTCTTCTGAACTCTCAACAACAAGCTTTATTTACAACACTGTAGGGCTTCTCTAGCCAATTCTCCAAACTATTCTAAATTCTTCCCACAAACCAACTACAAAGGTTGAAGAATGATGTGTGTGGGGAGGGGTAGAGGCGGTTTGTATTAGTCACTTTTCCTGCACCATGATCAAGAGAACTTACAAAAGGGAGGGTTTATTTGAGCTTATGATTGACAGTTCCAGGGAATTAAGAGTCCATTGTGGCTGGGAGGCATGGTGGTCAGGGCTAGAGCAGAAAGCTGAGGTTCACATCTTCCAATGAGCACAGGAAGCCAAGAGAGAGACCCTGGAGACTGCAAGGCTTGTTTAACACACTAAGCCCACCCCCAATGACGTACTTCCTCCAGCATGGCCACACCTTCTAAGACCTCCCAAAACAGCACCACTAACTGGGGACACAATGTCTGAATACTTGAAGCCTATGGGGGACAGTCTCATTCAAACCACCACAGCATTCTTCACGACAACCCATTTCTTTTTTTTTTTTTCACGTAAATTTATTTTTATTTTTTTAACAAATCTAGACCCGTGTTCCTGCCCATTCCCCCACCCTGCCAGAGCTCATGCATTCTGCCAAACATGCTTTTCATCTCTTAGTCTTTCTCAATATTCTCCATGAGGAAGTTGACTGTTTTGAGCAGAAGTTCACTGTTTCAGTCAGTTCTTTGATGCAGTCCTTTCTGTTGTTGTTGTTGTTGTTGTTGTTTCCAATATGCATTACGCCCAACTGCTTTGGACAAAAGCTCAGGGGGCCCTACACAAGAAATACTTACAACTAGGTAATTGGCACTAGCATCCACAGATGAGGGATACCATTCGTCGTTTGTTTTTCTGGGACTGTGTTACTTCACTCAGCATGATGTCCTCTAGCTCCAGCCATTTTCCTGCAAAGCTCGTGATGTCGTCTTTCTTTACTGCTGCATAGAACTCCATTGTGTAGATGTACCACATTTTCTCTATCCACTCGTCAGTTGAGGGGCATTTAGGTTGGTTCCAGCTCCTTGCTATTGTGAAGAGAGCTGCAATAAACATGGCCGTGCATGTATCTCTGTGGTGGCGTAAGTCTTGAGGGTACATGCCCAGGAGTGGTATGGCTGGGTCGGGTGGCAAGTTCATTCCAAGTCTTCCAAGGGTTCTCCACACTGCTTTCCATAGTGGCTGTACGAGTTTACATTCCCACCAGCAGTGGATGAGTGTTCCCCTTTCCCCACAACCTCTCCAGCACTTGGTATCATTTGTTTTCTTGATCCTAGCCAGTCTTATTGGAGTAAGATGATATCTTAAAGTGGTTTTCATTTGCATTTCCTTAATGATTAGTGATGTTGAACAGTTCTTGAGGTGTTTCTCAGACATCTCTAATTCCTCACTTGTGAAGTCTCTGTTCAGTTCTTTGCTCCATCTATTGAGTGGGTCATTTGTTTTCTTTTTTCTTTGTTTTTTGAGTAGTTTATATATTCTGGAAATCAATGCTTTGTCAGATGTATCTGCAGTGAAGGTTTCCTCCCACTCTGTGGGATTTCTCTTCACTTCCTTGATTGTTTCTTTTGATGTACAGAAGCTTTTGAGTTTGATGAGGTCCCATTTGTCAATTGTCGACCTTAATTCTTGTGCAGCTGCTGTCTGATTTAGGAAGTCTTTTCCTACGCCTATGTCTTGTAGTCTGCTGCCAACTTTTTCTTCTATCACCTTCAGAGTTTGGGGTTTCACGTTGAGGTCTTTAATCCATCTGGAGTTGACTTTTGTACAGGGTGAGAGGTAGGGGTTTAATTTCATTCTTCTACAAGTGGTGATCCAGTTTTGCCAACACCACTTGCTGAAGATGCTGTCTTTTCTCCATTGTGGTTTCTTGGCCCCCTTGTCAAATATGAGATGGCTGAAATTGTATGTGCTCAGATTTGGATCTTCGGTTTTGTTCCATTGGTCAACAGGTCTGTTTTTGTGCCAGTACCAGGCTGTTTTTATGACTATAGCCCTGTAGTATAGTTTAAAATCTGGTATAGAGATCCCTCCTGTGTAGCTCTTTTCACTCAGGATTGATTTGGCTATTCGGGGTCTTTTGTTTCTCCAAATGAATTTAAGAACTTTTGTTTCCAAGCCTGTGAAGAAACTCTTGGGGATTTTGATTGGGATTGCATTAAATCTATACAAGAGTTTTGGTAAAATGGACATTTTTACAATGTTAATTTTCCCAATCCATGAGCATGGGAGGTTTTTCCATCTTCTGAGGTCTTCTTCAATTTCTTTCTTTAAGGGTTTAAAATTTTTGTTGTAGAGGTCTTTGGTGTCTTTGGTTAGGTTTGTTCCTAGGTATCTTATTGTTTTTGAGGCTATTGTGAGTGGGAAGGTCTCTTTGAATTCTTTCTCCAGTTGCTTGTTCTTGGTGTAAAGAAAGGCCATTGATTTTCTAAGGTTAATTTTGTATCCTGCCACTTTGCTGAAGCTGTTAATCGTTTCTAGGAGTTTTCTGGTGGAGTTTTTTGCATCTCTTAAGTAAACAATCATATCATCAGCAAATAGGGATAGTTTGACTTCCTCTTTTCCAATTAGTACTCCTTTAATATCCTTTTCTTGCCTTATTGCTCTAGCAAGTGTTTCAAGCACTATATTGAAGAGGAGTGGTGATAGGGGGCAGCCTTGCCGAGTTCCTACCTTTAAAGGGAATGTTTCTGTCATTTCCCCATTTAGGATGATATTGGCTGTGGGTTTCCTGTATATGGCTTTGATTACATTGAGGAATGATCCCTCCAATCCAATTCCTTCTAGGACTTTAAGCATGAAGGGATGCTGGATTTTGTCAAAGGCTTTTTCAGCATCAATTGAGATGATGGTGTGGTTTTTGTCTTTGATTCCGTTTATGTGTTTGATGATGTTTATTGATTTTCGTATGTTGAACCATCCCTGCATCTCTGGTATGAATCCAACTTGGTCATGATGGATGATCTTCTTGATGTGGGTCTGTATGCGATTTGCCAGTATTCTGTTTAGAATTTTGGCATCTGTGTTCATGAGGGAGATGGGTCTATAATTCTCCTTTTTGGTTGTATCTTTGCCTGGTTTTGGTAATAGAGTGATGTTGGCTTCATAGAAGGAATTTGGGAGAATTCCCTCTGATTGTATACTTCTAAACAGTTTCAGAAATAATGGTTGTAGGTCTTTTTGAAATGTTTTATAGAATTCTGCTGTGAAACCGTCTGGGCCTGGGCTTTTTTTAGTTGGGAGGCTTCTTATTACATCCTCTATTTCTTCATATGTTATGGGTCTGTTTAAGCTGCTGATCTCTTCTTGGACAACCCATTTCTTAGGTACCAATTTTCTATTAGTTATTTTCACAAGGATGTGACCAAATATCTAACAGACAACTTAATGGAAGGATTGCTTATTTGGGCTTATGGTTTGAAAGCATTCAGCCTATAGCTGCTTGCCCACAGCCACTTGAGCAGAACATTGCAGAGACGGGAGCAGGGGGCAGAGGATGGCTGTCCCCATCAGAGCAACAGGAAGTGGCCAGGAACAGTGTACCCCCAAGTGCCCAGCTAGGGGTCCACTTCTCCATCTAGGTCCCACCTCTCAAAGGTTCCAGAACCTCCAAAAACAGCATCACCATCTAGAGAAAAAGCATGTGAAACATGAGTCTATGAGAGACATTTCAGAGTCCAACCATAGGCCAACCAGACATGGTCCCAGTTGGAGCCCTCACAGATGACTTGGTTTGGCAGGACCTCATTTAACCTTCTGAGTCTCTCCATGGCAATGCTCAGAGGGCTTGGCCCTGCCCCACCCCCACGTAGTTCCTTTGTTTCTGAATTGCTGGTCCCCATATTATTTTACCTTTGCTTAAACACCAAGTGGTTGGCTCTTCCTGTGAAGATGCAGGAATGGAGAGAGAAATATTTATTCCTTCTTTCTTTTCTCTTTCCCTCCCTCCCTCCCTCCCTCCCTTCCCCCTTCCTCTCCCTCCTTTCTCCCTTCTCTTTCATTGATCAGCAGCAGCCCTGTGAGAACCTCTATACTCACATGTGAGGTTCGCTCAAGGTTGTTCACATTTTGTCTTCCTCCATGCCGTCAGGATTCCTGTCCTCAGCCAGGCAAATTCACTAAACATCTGAATCTCGTAAACATGATTTCCCAGTTCAAGTGATTTACATCCTAGCAGCATTCTGGACTACCTGCACCAAAACCTATTCTTCCAGAGTTGCTCTCTGTATTGTTGCTCCTTAATTGCAATGATACAAACTGGAAGGGGAGGGGAGATTCAAGTCAAGGTGATAAGGAGAACTTATACTCTACAACTTTATTCCTATATAATATACTCATAAATTTAGGCCATTTAAGTTTCCCTTTGTTTTACTTACTGGGTGGATACCTTGAAATGTCACCCTGGGGTGCTCAGGGATGTTTTATTGTTCTGTGCTATTCTTACTTCCCTGAGATATTTTATTGCTCTGTAAAGTCTTGAAGCTCTGGGATGCTTTACCACATCTGACTGTTGGTAAAGATGTAAAACTGAAAGAACGGAAAGTTCACCTAACCGTTTAAGGAGGCACCTGGTCCAATTAGTCCAAGAAAATTGTGCATTGAATGTGTCAGAAACCTAAACACCTGCCAGTGATAGCTGCTCTGTAAACTGGAGTGACCATTCAACCAGCCCAATTAGCCTCGCCTAGCTGTAGATCAAAAGTGGGAGTGTTTGGCTGGGAGAGGAGAGGAGAGGAGAGGAGAGGAGAGGAGAGGAGAGGAGAGGAGAGGAGAGGAG
>VZQC01012828.1:1225187-1240303 GCA_009823505.1 Rhizomys pruinosus
TAAAGGGAGACCCTTTCTAAAAAAGAAAAAAAAAAAAAAAAAAAAAAAAAAAGACTGAGAAAAAGATGCAAAACAGGACTTAACATGTATGACAGAATCCATGAGCTCTGGTGGGGGCAGGGGGACGTAAGGGGTGGGTATGGAGGGGGGAATGAGTCTAAATTTGATTTTAAAATGTTATGAGCTGGAGAGATGGCCTAGCGGTTAAGAGCACCAACTGCTCTTGCAGAGGACCCGGGTTTGATCCCTAGCACCCACATGGCAGCTGAGAACCATCTTTAACTCCAGTTCCAGGGGAATCCAATACCGTCTTCTGACCTCTGACATGGGTGCACAAACCTACATGCAGACAGTACATACATATAAAAAAAATAAATAAAATTTTAAAAAAGAAATCTTGTATGAAACGCACTCAATAAAAATTAACTTAAAAAAAAAAAAAGATGTTGTCAGTCACAGAGTCAGTGGCAGAGCTGTGTCTAGAAAGCTTCAAGATCTTTCCAGATTGTCATGTGCTCATAATGGGAAGTCTTACATGTAAATAAAAGCAAGAAAGATACTGATTATTTTGATTCTAAGACTTCAGGACTCTGGTTTCTCTGAATCCAAGCAATGGTCAAATACCACTGTCTCTGCATCTAGGAACAGGCGTCCAACCGTGTCTTACACACTTTACACACCAATCCTAGTATTAATCTCACTACATTTATTTTAAAATTTTCAGACATTGCCACATTAGCCTAGGTTGGCCCAAAGCCTGTAGCCAAGAATAACCTTGAACTTCTGATCCTCCTGCCCCTACCTCCCAAGTCTTAAGATTACAGGAGCACTTTATACTGAGTTTTATGCGGTATGGGATTAAAGGCTTCGTGCTGTATCTCCAAGCCTATTAAACTATGTTGTGCACATCATTGTACAACGATGAGCTTTATGAAGACAATTCCTTCAAGCTCATCATGTATTCAGCTGTAGTCAGCACCCCAGGACCCCCTTTTCTCCTGCTCCCTCTCTCTTTCACTTCTCTCCCTTCTTCCCCAAGACTCCCTTCAGCTTTAATGTCATGCAAATAGTTTCATGTATCTATATAAAATTCAGGATCCATAAATGAGTGAAAATGTGATATTTGTCTGCCTGTGCCTGGCTTATTTTGCTTAGTATGGTGATCCCCACTTCTATTTGTTTCCTGCAAATGCCATAGTTTCATTCTTCTTTATGGCTGAGTAAAACTCCATCAGGTAAATGCACCACTTCTCTATCCATCATCTGTTAACACCTGCCTAGAACGAGTTCATTATCTGACTCTTGTGAATAGTGTCACACACACACACACACACAAACACACACACACACACACACACACGAATGAGCAATTAAGTTGACTTAAAGCCATCTGGGTCGAAACATAGGAATGGGTACAGATGGATCATATGGTATCTATCTGTCTACTATTTATTTATTTATTTATTTTTCTCTTTCTTCTTTTATTTGTTTATTTTTTAAGGGATTCTACAATATAATAGCACAGTTGTTTTCGGATAACATTGACGTTACTCAGTTTGCCATACAATTAGGTAATTGGTACATTTTTTTTTTTTTGGAGTGAGCCAAATTATTAAGCA
Organism: Rhizomys pruinosus; assembly: GCA_009823505.1. Lineage (NCBI taxonomy): Eukaryota > Metazoa > Chordata > Mammalia > Rodentia > Spalacidae > Rhizomys > Rhizomys pruinosus. The sequence continues at coordinate 1,226,807 of VZQC01012828.1, forward strand.
TAAGCAATGAATGTAAGTAACATTCATGTAAAACCAATTTGCAAGTGTCTATGTCCAAATTTTGAACAATCCAAGGTTCCCATAGTCCAGTTGGAGAAGCTTGTATGCACAAGCATGTTGATCAAATAGGAGTCCAGTCTATATTGCTGTAGTCTCACGATTCATCCCAGTCTCTCCGCAGCCCTTACATTCTAACACACCTCCTCTTCCACAAGTTGTTCCCTAGGCTTTGGGAAAGGGGCACAAATGGGTGAGAAGAAAACAGTCTGTTTTCTCAGGAGATGTCATTTTGGACTCTAGTCTGTTCAGGCTGTTCCCCTTCATGGATTGACAGCTTATCCAGGGATACCTTTTTAATCCTACATCATATTTTTCTTTTTCCTATCTATTTATTTTGAAGGACCACTATACAAAGTTTCATAGTGGCCAGACATCTTATGAAGTTTTTTTGAGATTTATTTATTTATTTATTTATTTGGGTTTTTTTTTTTTTTTTTTTTTTTTTGAGACAGGGTCTTCCTTTAGTCCCAGCTGCACTGGAGCTCACTCTGTAGACCAGGCTGGCCTTAAACTCACAGAGATCCGCCTGCCTCTTCCTCCTGAGAGATTTATTTTATTTTTAATCATGTGTCTCTCTGTGGGTATGCATATCTGAGTGCTGGTCCCCACGGGCAGGTGTGGAATCCCCTGAAACTAGAGTTATAGGCAGTTGCGAGCTGCCTGGGTGCTGAGAACTGAACTCAGGTTCTCTACTGAGTTCATGCTTTTAACTGCTGAGCCATCTGTCCAGTCCCTTTTATGAGTTTTAAACATTTCCTTTTCTTTCACCATATCATAAATACCTTGAAAGCAGGAACTGAGTTTTATTACATTTATTGTTTATGTTTGTGTGTGTGTGTGTGTGTGTGTGTGTGTGTGTATACTACAGCTCATATGTGGATATCAGAGTGCAACTCATAGGAGCCAGATCTCTCCACCAAATGCATCGAAGTTCAGGTCATCGGGTTTGGTAGTTGCTGCCTTCACCCACTGAGCCATTTTTCTGGCCCTTGTATGGCATTTTAATTACAGAAAACTATATAATGCCACGCCCCAAATACTCAGCTTGTGTAATCAAAGCAATGTAAAAACAGACTAAGTGGCATTACCTAGCAAGGCTTCCAGTTGGCACCTGTTTCATTAAAAACTTCTTTTTAACTGATTAATTCTAAAGCTAATCAAAGGCAACAATGTCATAGCAGTTTATTTGAAGCATAAACCAGCCTTCTAAGTTCGACTGCCTTGGGATAGCACAGAGTACACTTGCACACTCTAAGATAATTACAATATCTTCATCAAAAATGTCGTCTATGATTAATCAGAGTATTATTATGTAGCCCAAGACTATTTCTGTACTTTAAAAATATTTTGGGGGGCTGGAGAGATGGCTCAGTGGTTAAGAGCACTGACTTCTCTTGCAGAGGACCTGGGTTCAGTTCCCAGCACCCACATAGCAGCTAAAAACCATCTATAACTCCAGTTCCAGGGGATCTGACACCCTCTTCTGACCACCACAGGCAATTCATGATGTGCGTCTATGTCACGCAATACACACAGAGACCAGGAGGGAGCATTGGATCCCCTGAAACTAGGGTTACATGTGGTTGTTAGCCATCATGTGGGTGCTGGGAACTGAACCCTCATCCCAGGGAATCCAACCTGAGTCCCCTACGAGAGCAGCCTGTGCTCTCGACCACTCAGCTCTCTCTCCTGCCCCTTGGTTTCCATCTTGATGTGGCTTCCAGGGATTGAACTCAGCTCACTAGGTTTGCATGACAAATGCCTTTACTCAGTGAGCCATTTTGCCAGCCCTGTTTTTATACTTTTAATATTTTTTTAGGACTCCCCATTTGGGAAATGGACATTACCAATATAAAGCGGGAAATTTTCCAAGTTCCCATTCTGGGGAAATGGGTGAAGGAATGGCTTTGCAGGAACTGGTCAAGGTCCTGGCTGAAGGAGGTTAAAGGAGTCATGCCTCAGATGCCAACAAAGTGACTCTTCACAAACACATGGTTGGATTTTGTAACTGGGCAGAGTTCTCAGCACAGGCTGCAAGGAACTCTGACCCCATGCAGCCACTTCCTGTGTAATAACTGCAGATAAGCAGAATTGGAAAAGCATGTTGGACAGAAGCAAAGATTTCTTGTAAAACTGGAATGAAGGTTCAGTTCCTGGAGTAAATAAATGCTGTGTCTGTAGATGTCAAGAAGATGAAAAAGGGGAAGAGGGAGGGGGAGGGAGGAGGGACACAGGGAAAGGGAGAGGGAGGAGGGAGAGGGGAGAGGGAAGGGGAAGAGGAGGAAGAGGAGGAGAAGGAGGGAGGGAAGAAGGGGAAGAGGAGGAGGAAGAAGAGGAGGAGGGAGAGGAGGAGGAGGGAGAGGAGGAGGAGGGAGAGGAGGAGGAGGAAGAGGAGAGGGAGAAGAAGAGGAGGGAGATGGGGAGGAGGGAGAGGAAGAGGAGGAGAAGGGGGGAGGGAAGAAGGGGAAGAGGAGGAGGAGGAAGAGGAGGAGAGAGAGGGAGGGAAGAAGGGAAAGAGGAGGAGGAGGAGGAGGGAGGGGGAGGAGGAAGAGGAGGAGGAAGAGGAGGAGGGAGATGGGGAGGAGGGAGAGGAGGAGGAGGAGGAACTTAGATGCCCATTCCCACCCGACAGGGGCAGCACCTGCAGAGCCTCCTGGTTGCTCAGGGTGAGTCATCAGGAGGTTTGCCAATCAGTGGTTTTCATCTTCCCAGTGTTCATATTTTGGAATCCTGGCTAGTAGGTTGTGTCCCACGGTAATAAAGAGGAAATTGGTGAACCAAAAAGAGGACATGACCATGTGGGAAAGAGGAAATATGCAGTATTAGTAGAGTAGAACGAGGTCCACAATCAGACAGTGACATTGGCCATTTTCTCAGCCACGGTGGCTGAGGGTATTCATCACACCAACAGGAAGCTGGCTTCAGAAGTAGCTGCATTTATTTAGAATTGCTTTGAGAAGGGAAGATGGAAATCAAGACCCCACCCCCACCCCCACCCCCCACCTCCCCACCTCCCAGCATCTGGGGCCCTGATGACGACTCACCCCAGCCCCAGCTCTTACACAGCTTCCCCCGAAGCTTGCCTAAGAATTTTACATAACTGCCAAAGTAGGAGGGAAAAAAAAAGAAACAACAGTCGTTTCAGAAAAAGAAACAACAGTCATTTCAGAGCATCTGCTGGGCCCGAGCTGCGCTCCTTAGTATTTCCTAGGGCAGAATGTGAGAGAAGGGGCGGGATGTGCAAACAAGAGAAAGTGTGGGGTGTGGTACTGTGCTTGTGAGACAGGCACATCCTAGGAAGCTTGCACTATGGTGTATAGTGGGGGGGGGGAGAAGGAGGAGGAAGAAGAAAAGGAAGAGGAGGAGGAAGAAGAAGGACAGGAGAGAGAGGGATTGAGACTTACTATTGGAAGGTCTAGATGGCTGAAGAACATCCTTGTCAGTGGTAAAGGGACAAATGTGACATGGAAAGGTCACAGTGTACAGTTCTGTGGATCTGGGGGTTTGGAATACACCTTGGTTTGAGCTGCTCGCCTTCCATGCCCAGCTTCACTCTGCTCTGCTACTGCTGAAGACAGTCAGTTAGACTTCTGATATAGACCTGGGAAATCCCTTGCTGAGGACACCGCATCCCGCAGGTGCTCAAGGTAGTGATGGGGTTTAGGATAAGGCTCCTTAGTTAACATACAAGGTCACTCTGGTCTACACCTCTCAACTCCTGAAGCAGACCATGGATGAGTTCCCTGGCCTTCTTGCAAGGTAAGTGATAAGATCCTCAGGCACCTTACACCTGGCAGGAAGAAACGCCACCCGGAGACCCAGAGGACTCAAAGAACAGGCCTGGCTAAATTCCCCAGTTCACTACTGTTCGGTTACACCCTTTGTCCTTCCATCTCACCTCCTCACTGCTGACTATTTCTTCATCAGGTTAGCATGTACCAGAGCCTCCTGCTTCTCAGAGCCCTTATCTCATAAACATTCATTAAATAACGATGGATGCTTTCTTGTCATAACTTGTCTTATTACAGATGCCTCAGCTGTGAACACTGTGAGGAGAGCAAGGTGGGACCTACCTAGAAGGGGCAGTTTATCTGGAGCCAAAAGATCGCTCTCAGTCAGGGCTTCTTGGGACCACTTTGATGAAGAGGACTTCAGGAAGGATTGTGGCTGGAGGCTCAGTTGGTAGACTGCTTGCCTAGAATGGATGAAGTCCTGGGTTTGATCCCCAGCACTGCATAAATCAGACGAGATCGTGTAAGCCTCTAATCCTACACTAGGGCTGCGGAGGCAGGAAGCTGAGTTAAAGCCAGATGCGTTTGAGACCAGCATGGGCTACATGAAACCTTATTTCAAAGAAAGATAAACTACAGAAATGTCTTCTAGCAGTGACTTTTTGAGATGGAATTCAGACCACATCTAGAAAGACCTCAGGAGCGGCTCTCATCCTTGTTTGTGCAGTAGGGTAGAGGAGGTGCAACAGAGGGAAGAAGAGATCTGGTGCAGGACTGGAGGGTGGAGGAAACATTTATTAAACTGCATGTGCATTTTATTCCACACTACTGCATGAATATTTGACAATGCCAAGTAGTTTTTAAATAAACATCTAGTCTTGCTGGGCATGGTGGTGGATCTCTGTGACTTCAAGGCCAACCTGGTCTACAAATCAAGTTCTGGGCTAGCCGGGGCTACTGGAAGACACTGTCTCAAAAAAAGACCAAACAAACAAGCAAACAAACAAAAACCTAGTCTTTCTGGATGTTCTACATGAAGGTCCTGACATATTTTATAAGCGGGAGTAACAGAGAAACACATTTTATAAATATCTTTAAAATTCACTTAAAAATCATTTTGGGGTGCTGGAGAGATGGCCTAGCGGTTGGGAGTGCCGACTGCTCTTGCAGAGGACCTGGGTTCAATCCCCTGCACCCACATGGTGGCTGAGAACCGTATTTAACTCCAGTTCCAGGGGAATCCGACACCCTCTTCTGACCTCCACAGCATTGCACGACACGGATGCACAGACCTGCATGCAGAAAGTACATTCATACACATAAAAAAAATAAATAAAAATTAAAAAAATCATTTTGGAGGGAATAGCCAAACACTGGACTCATCCATGTGCATTTAAGCCTGACTCCTGGGACATGGAAATGCAGGCTGAGCCGGTGTGCTGCAGGTAACAAAGGGAACCGCCACCACATCTTCAACTTTTCTTTTCACACAGTGTACAACACCTAGTCTCTGGATTTTTTTAAGCCATACTTTTTAGGGAGATGGCTCAGTGGTTAAGAGCACTGGCTGCTGGTGCAGAGGATCTGGCTTCATTTTCCAGCACCCACATGGTGGCTCACAAACACCTAGAACTCCAGTTTCAGGGATCTGACACCCTAGTCTGCTTTTGGGGGCTCCTGCATGCACACGGTACACATAAACTCACACAGGCTCACACACATACACAGTAATAAAAATAAATCTTTTTTTTTTTTTTTGGTCTTTTTGAGACAGGGTCTCCCTGCAGCCCCGGCTGTCCTGGAACTCACTCTGTAGACCAGGCTGGCTTTGAACTCACAAAGATCAGCCTGCCTCTGCCTCCTGAGTGCTAGGATTAAAGGTGTGTGCCACCACCTTTTTTAAACCCATACTTTATTTTATGAATGTCAATACAGTTTACATATTGAATAATACTGTAACAGAATGATTTAAAGAGAAGAAAAAAAATAGAAGAATCTTGGGTTGCAAAACAGCTTCTCTCAAAATAATTTTTTAACTATTTTATTTATTATTTCTATTTTATCTGTATAAGTAGACTGCCTACATCTACGAAAGTGCATCTGTGTTATGCAATGCCTTGTGGTGGTCAGAAGAAGGCATCAGGTCCCCTGGAACTGGAGTTACAAATGGTTGTTAGCCAACATGTGGATGCTGGAAACCAAACTCGGGTCCTCTGCCAGAGCAGTCAGTGCTCTTAACTGCTGAGCCATTTCTCCAGCCCCCTCAAAACAATTCTTAAAACCACTTTTTCTTTTTGTTTTTTTTTAAATTTTATTTATTTTCTGTATGTGTATGAATGCTAAATGTATCAGTGTGACAAATGTGTTTGGCAACTGGTCATGTCTAATTCCTGTTCCACTAATGGTCAACAGAATTTAAAAGAAATTTCTGCCCAACTTTCACAATCACTACCTCAAAGAAATAACTTTGGATTCTTATGGGAGGGAAAAAAAATCTTTCTATTTCAATACCCCCAAAGTTAAAGTCATGCATCCCCCACAAAATAGACAAAACCATAATGGAATTAAAACTAAAAGAAGAAATTAACTTCCTACCCTCTTTCATCACTCCGGTGTCCTTTCCCTACACTCCATCCTTCCTCATCACTTAACTTCCTACCCTCTTTCATCACTCCGGTGTCCTTTCCCTACACTCCATCCTTCCTCATCACTTAACGTCACCTGCTCTTGGTCTCCTTTAGAACATTTACAAGGTTTACTTTGTACCTACACTTAACAACCATTTACATATATGCACACATAGATTATAAGGCTAAGATCCACATATGAGTGAAAATATGCATATTTTTTTTCTCTCTGAGGTTGGGTCAGCTCCCTTAATTATATTTTCCTAATATTATATTTTCCAAGTCCATCCATATTCCTGATAATCTCAATTTCATTTTTCTTTATAGTTAAATAACATCCGGGAGCGACAGGCGGGTGGGCTCTGGGCCGGCTCCGGGCGCATCTGCCACCTCCTGCGCCTGCCTCCCGGGAGCTGGGCAGAGCAGGCCACCAACCCGGAGCCTGCTGGCTGGAGCGAGGCGCTGTGGGCCGTGGCCTCGCTGAGGGCTGGCGCCTTGGTGGCGGTCCCCACCGACACCGACACCTTCTACGGCCTGGCCTGCTCGGCGGCTGTGGGTGCTGTGTAGCAGCTTAAGGGCCGAAGTGAGGCCAAACCGCGTGGCCGACGTCTCTGGGTACTGCCAGGTGAGAGTACCCAAGGAACTTCTGGAAGGTTTGTGGCCAGGCCCAGTGACCCTGGTGATGGAGCTCCAAAGAGCTCAACAAAGACCTGAACCCCTTCACTTCTCTTGTCATCCGGATCCCTGACCATGCCTTCATGCAACGTCGAGGAATTCCAAGACCTCTGGCCTCATTTGTCCCCGATCATTGATGGGGGACCAATTTGAGATAGTCAGAGCCCTGTCGCCTCGAGTCTACTGTAGTTGACTTGTCTGTGCCTGGAAAGTTTGGCATTATCTGCCCAGGCTGTGCCCTGGAAAACACCACCACCATCCTCCAACAGAAGTACGGGCTGCTTCCCTCACAGGGCTCCTGCTCGTGAAACACGGGAGGAAGGATCCAAGGACCCGTTTGGAGACTATGTGTCTGTCCGCTGCTGGTTGCAAGGCCTCGTTGGCAGAGGTTGCTGGAGCCCCAGCAGTAGGCTGTCCTTTTCGGCAGTGTGTCTTTCTGAACACTGTAGGCCAGAAGCTGCTGTTGTAGCTTTCACCTTGGGGGGAAAATTATATTTTTCTGTAGTTATAGACCAACAAAAAGTTGAGTGAAAACGTAAGGACCTTCTTCGGATGGCCTTATTATTTCTTCAGCCTCTTCTCTCCTTCCCCTATCTTTTTATTTTTTATTTTATTTTTTCCATTATACAGATATTTATTGTATACATATTACATAAAATGGTTTGAAAATAAAAATCCTTCCCTCCAATAAATAAATAAATAACATCCCATTTTGTATTCACGCCACATTTTCATTATCTATTTCTCTGTTGAGGGACTTTTAGACTAGTTCCTTTTCCTTGTTTTTGTAAATAGAGCAGCAATGAACGTGTATGTGGAAGTGTCTCTATGACAGGGTAGGGATCCCTTTGGGTATATGTCAGGAGTGAAATACCTGGGCCATATGGTAGGTCAGGTTTTTGTGAGGAACCTCCAAACCAATTTCCATAGTGGCTGCATTAATCTGTACTCCTACCAGAAGGAATAAGAGTGCCTCTTTCCTGACATCTCTCCGTTTATTGTCAGATACCTTGGTGATAGTCATTCTGACTCAGGTGAGGCGATATATCTTAATGAGACAAGGACTGGCAGAATTAATATAATGAAAATGGCTATACCGCCAAAACCAATCTACAGATTCAATGCAACACCCAGCAAAACTATGCTATAATGCTTCACAGATCTAGAATAAGCAAGCCAAAAATTCCTAAGAAGAACATAGCTGGAGTACCACAATACCTGACCTCAAATTATATGATAGAGCTATAGTGACACAGACAGCCAGTGCTGGTATAAAAACAGACAAACCAGAAGTACGAAGAACTTTTTTTTTTTTGTCTTTTCGAGACAGGGTCTCCATGTAGCCCCAGCTCTCTTGGAACTCACTCTGTAGACCAGGCTGGCCTTTAACTCACAAAGATCTGCCTGCCTCTGCCTCCCAAGTGCTAGGATTAAAGGCGTGTGCCACCAGAAGAACTTTCTTTTGGAGGTTTCCCCCGTGGCAGCAATGGAAAATACAAGTGCCTAGGAGTGGAAGTACACAGAAAAATCAAGTGAAGAACACAACCAAATGTCTAGTCAACCAAGCACATCTTTGGCACAAGAGACAAAACAAAAAAGTCAATGAAAGATACTAATCCAAAAGAGAAAGCACAAGACACTGAGACTCCAAAAGACCAGTGCAAGAAAATAGAAGTTCCTCCTTGCCGGCCACACTGCCTCTAGTCAACTGAGATTCACCAGGACGTTTTGCGAGTTTGGTGCCAGAAGTTAAAGCTGAGCAGCAAAGGCCAGAAATTCTACATGTACAATCGAATTTGGAAACATGCATACCCAGACCAAAAGCCCTATGTGAATAATATTCCTAATACACCAAAAGAAGCCAGGGTGAAGGCAATGCACAAAAAATTGAAAATGGAAGAGGAGCCAATACTGTGTTCCGAGGGGGTTGCTCCCACTGAGATATCTTTACACATGAGGAGTATTTGCCCGTCCTCAGTGATCCCCTGATCTCTATGAAGAAGTCAGTACCGCTGTAGTGACCTCCTCTGCCCCTGAAGCAATGTTGGCCTCCTGGGCCAGAATTGCAGCCAATGCTGGGAAGATGGAGACAGTGAAGCATCCAAAGCCACCGGGGCCTTATGAGTACGCGTGGTGCATGGTCCATGGGGAAAATCTCCCTGCGGGCTCCAGTGGTTGGGTTCGTCTGCAGTCCCACGCAGGACAAGCCTGGGTACCTGGGAAGAAAGGTGGGGCAAGTGCTCTCTTTTCACATTTCCGCCCCCACATCTGGAGGACACCATGCTGTGCCCCCAATGTGTTTGCAGGAATAAGACCTTGAGCAAGCTCCTCCATTGAGATTGGAGTACCAGGGTAAAAGAACATCTGTGGTTTGGCTTACTTTTTTGATGTCACCTGTGTATGTGTGGAGTTGCCTGTGGTACCGAAGCCATGACTAAAACTGATGAGGACTCTGTGCCCTCTGAGATGCCCACCTCATCCAGAAACTATTGGAACTTATCACTAGTCATAGAAGGACAAGCAGTGTAAGAAAAGAGGGTACTGAGGCTACTGAAAACTTCAACAGACACATCTCTGGGTTCAGTGTGCTGGTTCTGGACACTACAAAGGTGTCCGCAGCCACTACACTCCTCTACTGTTATGTGAAGACAAGAAAGTGACCTATGTGTTTTGCTCCAAGAAGACCCTGGGGCAGGAATACAGTGTCCTCAGATCTTGACAGTTTCCTGTCACCAGCACAGAAGTATCGCAGCCAATGAAGCAATCTATTGCAAGGCTTAGTCTACACCTATGACCTCTGCCTAGCCTTCCTGACCCCCTGAGTTGTATTATAGTGTGGAGTGCTTGAGTTTGTTTTCTGTTTTTGCAAAATTTACCCAATCTTGTGTGTGAAAAAAAAAAAAACACAAACCCCAGGTGTGGTGGTGCATACCTTTAATCCCAGCACTCAGGAGGCAGAGGCAGCAGATCTCTGTGAGTTCAAGGCCAGCCTGGTCTACAAAGTGAGTTCCAGGACACTGGGGCAGCAGGGAGACCCTGCCTCAAACACACACACAAACAAACGCACACACACACACACAAACACACACACACACACACACACACACACACACGCACACACAAACCACACAAATAAACAGACAGACAAACCAATGGAATAGAGTAGGGGAACTGGAAGTAACCTGAGAACACTAAGGATACCTGGTTTTTGAGAAGGGTGACAAAAACATGGATTGGGAAAGAGACAGCCTAGTCAACAAATGGTGCTGGCAAAACTGGAAATCACCTGCAGACAAGTGAAATTCAATCTGTATCTTTTACCTTGTACTAAAATCAAATTGAAATGTATCAAAGACCTTAACTTAAAATCCAATTTAAAATGTTGGAACTGCTAGAGGGAAACACGGGGAATGTGCTTCAGGGTGCCAGGGTAGACAGGGACTTTCTTGCTTTTATTATTTGTTTATTTATTTATTATTTATTATTCTTTTAAAGGACCTCAGTTTTTTTTGTTGTGTTTTTGGTCTTTTTGAGACAGGGTCTCCCTGTAGCCCCAGCTGTCCTGGAACTCACTCTGTAGACCAGGCTGGCCTTGAACTCACAAAGATCTGCCTGCCTCTGCCTCCCAAGTGCTAGGAGTAAAGGCATGCACCACCACACCAGGCTATTTATTATTTTTATGTATGACTGTCAGCACCAGTGTCATGCAGTGCTCACAGAGGACAGAAGAGGGCATCAGGTCCCCTGGAACTGGAATTACAGATGGTTGTTTGCCACCCTGTGAGGGCTGGGAATGGAACTGGGGTCTTCTGCAAGAACAGCCAGTGCTCTTAACCACTGAGCCATCTCTCCAGTCTCTGCAAGAACTTTCTTACAGGATTTCAAAAGCACAGGTACTAGTGGGAAAAACCAACAGATGGGTGCGGGGGTCCCTCTCCATCCCAGCTCCATCCCACAAACCTCGAGGGTTCCCCACGATGGGGGTTCCCCATGATGGGGGTGGGGAAAGGTGAGTGCACTGTCCACCGGCTCCACAGCCTTCCTTTTCCGAAGACAATCAGATGCTACAGGGAGTCTAGTCAAGCAGGAACTCATTTATTGTGGGCAGCACAGCAGTTATAAAGGCAAAAACCACAAGGGGATTTTCAGGGCGCGAATCAGGCAACCAATCATCTTAAAGTTCAAGACAGCACGCAGGCCGCATTCCAAGCATGGGCTTATCCCGAGCTGTCCACCAGTGAGGAAATAGCTAGGGCCAATCAGAAAAATTTTTAAACAACTTTGACCACGCCTACCTTGCTTCTTTCAGGTGCCATCTTTTCTAAGCAAGTCCTATTGATTTGTAAAGGCCCTTTAGTTCCCCTTTTTTGTTTTTGTAAGAGGTGGGCTACAAGAGCCCCATGCAGCAAACCCCATTAGGAGCACCTCACATGAGATGGCTATTACCATTAGGGTGTCAGCACTTCACGGGCCCTGAGCACCTCGGACAGTTACTGGTTACCATCATTGACTGAGGGACATTTACACATGTGAGTCTTTGTTTGTGTTAGGCGCTCAGTCATATTGTTGCCTTAGCACCATTAGTTGAACTGAGTCTACTTGCTTTCTTATTAAGGTTACTATCTTGTTTAAGATGCAGGGCCCAAAGGTGAGGACAATTAACATGATTAGGGGGCCCAGGAGAGTGGAGATCAGCGTAGTAAGCCAAGGGGATTGGGCAAACCAGGTCTCAAACCATCCCTGATTGCCCTCTCTCATGAGTTTGCATTTAGCCAGGCCTTCTCTCACCTTGGCCATAGAGTCCTTGATGACCCCGGAGTGGTCAGCATAGAAACAGCACTCTTCCCCCAATGCAGCACATAGACCACCTTGTTAGAGGAAAAGGAAGTCTAATCCCCTCCAGTTTTGCAAGACTACTTCAGAGAGGGAGGTAAGGGACTTTTCCAGAAAACTGATGGAGTTTTCTATTCTTTCAAGGTCTTTGTCTATGGTGGCTCTCAGGGACCTCATACCACAGTGCTGGGTGGCTAGGGATACTATTCCTGTTCCTGCTCCAGCCACCCCTAAGCCAAATAGGATGGCTATGGTGAGGGCAGTAAAGGCCTCTCTCATTTTCCAATTTTGCAGCCCTCTGGTCCAATAACTATACATGTCTTCCTCGGAGTGGCAGCAGATTTGAGGTACAATAGAGACCAAGACACAATATTCCTTACAGCTGTTAAAAACACTAGTAGATAAGCAGGGAGTGAGTCCTGTCCGTGAACACACCCACTGTTCTCCCACATTTGGTATCAACCATTTGCTGGCTGCCCAGGAGGAGGCATTTAGGCTATGGCATAATTTCTGTCCGGCCTTTGGGACTGTTCCCACACAGGTTCCCCATCCTTGTCACTTGTTGTAAGGTGAGCCCTGAGACCTTGTCCCCCCAGCAGCATTGGGAGGGATTTCTTTGCTCAGAGACATTGAAGGTACCATTGGCACTGACCCCTTCATAAAAGGGGGACTTAACATCATAACACAGCCAATATGAATTAGTGACATTGGGATTAGTAAGGTTAAGGGCCAGATAGGCAGTTCCCACCAATCTCCAAAGTGGCTCCCCGCCACTAGCTCTTGTTAGCAAGGCAGGCGAAGTCATCAGCCCGGAGGTGGGGCCACCAGTGCCAGGTTGTGGGGACATTCCAGTTGAGGTGACCCTTTTGCACTTTCTGAGGTGGGGGCCTCAATACCCGGTTAGGGCCCACCGCCTGTGAAGTAGTATTAGGCAACTTTACCAATAGTCAGGGTTATCATGGAGCCAGAGTGACCTCCATACTTGTAAAACACCAGACCCCATGCCTTTCCCTTTTGCCATTCAACATGATTAACCCCCTTTCCTTGATCAGTAAACCTGACCCAGATAAAGTCCAGCCGATCCTTAGTGCAGGGCTTGCTAGCATACAGGGAAAGCACTGCATATGGGTTTCCATTATTAACAAAGGCAAATTTTACCAAATCTGGCTTAGTCACCTTCCACCACCAGTCCCCGTCATTAGAAGTCGCACAATCCCATTTTTTGCAGTATGACTATAGTCTCCCCCCATATTGGTTTCCTTTCTGGTGTCCAGGGCATGCATAGAACCCATAAGTACAGGCTCTAGCAGGGCTGGTGGATTTATAAGCAGGATTTATGTCAGTGAAACAAAAATGTAGGTCAGGCCACCAGATGTTTAATGGGGCCACCTGTTGAGTGGTATTAAGAGTTTTACCAGTCTTGCCAGGCGTGGTGGCACACGCCTTTAATCCTAGCACTTGGGAGGCAGAGGCAGGCGGATCTTTGTGAGTTCAAGGCCAGCCTGGTCTACAGAGTGAGTTCCAGGACAGCTGGGGCTACAGGGAGACCCTGTCTCAAAAAGACCAAAAAA
>VZQC01012828.1:1248462-1383920 GCA_009823505.1 Rhizomys pruinosus
AGGTGAGTCAAATGGATCTATCTTCATAATTACATCAAATAGTCTGCACCAAGGATTATCATTCCTCTTCATGCCACCAGGAAAGCCTTCAGTAACTCTAAGCTTCATTGAGTTGGAGAGCTGGCTCCAGAGAGTACCAAGCCCACTAAAGAAATTCATCCTTTCAATTCTGTTTCTCCAGAACCACTCCTGGTACCAAAATCTGTATTAGTCAGGGTTCTCTAAAGAAACAGAAGTAACAGGACGAATATATAGCTATATACAATTTATTGATTTGCTCACGTGACAGAGTTCAAGGAGTCCAACAGTAGCTGCACCATACTGGAAAGGCCGAGAGAATCCAGGAACTGCTCAGTCTGCAAGGCTGGATGTCTCAGTAGTCCCAATCCAGTGCTGAAGGCCCAAATGGATTCCAGGAGATCTGCCAGTCTCAGTACACGCTGGGATCCGAAAGGTTGATCACAGCAGCAAGACAAACTCACCAGATGAGAGAGGCAAGCCACAGGAGAAAAGAAGGGACCAGCTCCTTCTGCCATGGCCTTAAATACTGCCTGCTGGCAGAAGGTAACGCCCACATTTGGGGTGGGCCATCCGGGTTGAGGTGGTCCAATCAGAAGACCCTTAGTCCAGTCAAGTTGACACCCAGGATTAATCATCACACCCCTTAAAGGGGTGCCCACTAGGGCCATTCTAGCATTGACCCTTCAGAGATCCTGTAGCATTCTCTATTTGCCTGAAGACGTTTTTATGACAAACACAGGAGTATTCCATGGGCTAGAGGATGGCCAGATATGTCCCAGCCATAGTTGTTTCTGTATTATCTCTTTTAAAGCCTCTAACTTGGCCTTAGGTAATGGCCACTGCTCCACCCAGACCAGAGGTCCAGGAGTCCACTGAATAGCAGGTACCTGGGGGGCAGTGGCCTTTAGAATTGGGGGCGGACTGGAGGTATTTTGAGAGGGTCACTCCGGTAATTAGTAAAAGGGGAAAGCTCATCATGGGGAGGGGGTAGGCACTCAATTGCATTCCTTGGTATCTAGAATGTCATCATAGAAGGCTCTGTGGTCAGTAGTAATATACGTCTGAGCCTCTCCATGAATATCTTGTCCTAAGAGATTAGCAGACAGCCAGGGGCCACTAAAGGTCGCACCTCCCCCTGGGCCCCATCAGCGTCCTGCCAGCAAAGCCAGTCTTTCACTTCTTCTGATCTGGCGTTGCCCCCCACCCCCAGGATTTGGGGTCCTGGTATCAGGGTCCAGTTATGGGGGACCTCCTCCTTTCTGAGGACTGTTCTATTGGCCCCTGTGTCAATCAGACAGTGGAACCTCTTTCCCTGTATAGTTATGTCCATTGTTGGCCTTAGCCCAGGAACTATAGGAACAGTCCAGTTGGCCACCGGCCCAGAATTGGACTTGCAGTCAAAAGGGAGCTCTGGCCCTGTTCCATCAAGGGCTCTGCTTCCCACCTCCTTGGGGTAATGGGGCTGGAGGTCACCCCGTACCTAGTTTAAAGGCCTTCCCTCTATATCAAACTTAGACCAACAGTCCCTCTGCCAATAGTATCCCTTACGGCAGCTAGGGCACAGATGTTTGGGGCCTTGCCTGAATTCCCCTGGTTCCTGGGATTATGCTGGGGCCTACTTCCTTTTTCAGGGCAGTTTCTCTTAAAATGACCCATCTGGCCACACCCAAAGCATGGGCTGCCTCCCCCTCCAGTAGTTCCGGTGCCCCCCCCTTCCTCTGGACATGGTGGCAAAGGCTTGGGTCAAGGCTGAGGTCAGTGCCTCCGTCTGGGCCTGTAAAGCGGCCATCGATGACCTAGTTTGCTGTGACTGTGTTCCCACATCTTTGGAGGCAATTATCCATGCTCCCATAGATCTATCTTTGAGGCCTGCACATGCCAATTTATGATCCCCCTTCCCATCATCCTTTCCCATCCAGAAGCTTAGCAAACTGATCTCGCAACTGCCCAGGGGGAAGCTTGCGTTGTAGGCTTTTTTCTACCCTGTCTATAAACTCAGGGAGGGATTCAACTGGTTGAATCCCTATGTAGGCCCCTCATCCAATTTTTTCCACGCGGCCAGCCTGATGTCCCGAACCTGATCCGGATTGGGGGGTGGAGGGGCAATGGCGCCTGCTAGAGCCCAGTAGAAAACTGGCCAGCTGTACCAGATAAATGGGAATGGGGGCATTAGCTGCCTGATTCCCTTCCGCCTGAATGCTGCACTCTTCTCTGAAAAGGACACACCATTTGATAAATACAGGGCTTGGTAGAACAGCCTTAGCGAGCTTCATCCAGACGTTGGTAGCACATGGCTGATGGGCCAGGTCCTGGAGCAGTGTCTCCACCCAGGGAATTGGGCCTGTTTCCGCCACTGCTCTCTTAAACTCCTTAAGATCTTTGGCCTCCCAAGGGTACCAGGCAGCAGGGCGGTTCCCTCCCAGGTTTAAATTAACTGGGGACACCTCAACAAAACTCCCACACCCTACACCCAGGTCGAGCTCCCTATATGAGGGGGGCCCTGCTCCTTTTCCCCACCTCAGGGGTGCACAAGTTCCTGGGACCCCCTCAAGGGGGGGCGAGGGGGAATGGGGGAGAGGCAGATATATAGGTGTAAACCCCCCTCAAGGGGGGGCGAGGGAGAATCGGGGAGAGGCAGATATATGGGCGTAGGAGACCCACCCCTGAGGCCTTCAGGGTACCAGCAGGCACCTCCTCAGGTCCTGAGGTCTCCAGAGGCCATTTGTCCTTCCCTGACGAACTTGCTTTCGTTTTCAATGTCTCGTCTCTTTCTTCCCCAAATTTTTCCCAATCAGCGAAGGTCTGAATAGCCTGGTCTCCGTTAGGGGAGGGGGCTAAGGGTTTAGGGCTGGCAGGTCTAAAACATGCCTTGAGTGCTGACATAGTGGGATAAAATCCCAAGGTGGGGGGCGATCCACAATGAATCTCCCTTTGTCGTGACAGGCCCTCTATGCGGACCCAGGTATCATAGTCAAACAAATTAGCATTCCTGACCCAAGGAGCCAGATGTAAAACAGTCTCCCACACCTTCAGTGTGTTGGAATCAGAGATTTCTAAGCCTCTGCTTTTAAGCATATTTCTCAGCACGATAAGTATTGGGTCTTTTACCTTAGTATTTGCATTACCCATCTTTTCGGATCTCGCTCACCTCGCAGACCACTTAGCCCCAATAGAACACTTCTTTGAGCCCTACATTGGGCACTAGATGCCGGGGTCCCTCTCCATCCCAGCTCCATCCTGCAGGCCAATCCTTGAGGGTTCCCGGTGATGGGGGTCAGGGAAAGGTGAGTGCGCTGTCCACCCACTCCCCAGCCTTCCTTTTCTGAAGACAGTCAGACACAACAGGGAGTCTAGTCAAGCAGGAACTCGTTTATTGTAGGCAGCACAGCAGTTATAAAGGCAAAAACCACAAGGGGATTTTCAGGGCGCAAAACGGGCAATCATCCTAAGGGTCAAGGCAGCACGCAGGCTGCATTCCAAAAAGCTTAACGGCAAGCATGGGCTGATCCCGAGCTGTCCATGAGTGAGAAAATAGCTAGGGCCAATCAGAAGATTTTTAAAACAACTTTGACCGTGCCTACCTTGCTTCCTTCAGGTGCCATCTTTTCTAGGCAAGTCCTATTGTTTTGTAAAGGCCCTTTAGATGGGACCACATGAAATTGAAAGGTTTCTGCACAACAAAACAATCAGCAGAGCAAACAGAAAACTCACAGAATGGGAGAAAATCTTTACAGGTAAACTTCAGACAAGGGGGCTAATATCCAGAATTTACAAGAACAATAAAAATTAAACACCAAGGAAATAAAACTTCCAGTCAGCAAGTAGGCTAATGAAATGATAGACATGTCTCAAAAAATGGCGGCCGAGAACCGTCTGAAACTCCAGTTCCAGGAGAACTCCAGTTCCAGGGGAATCCGAGACCCTCTTCTGACCTCCGCGGCATTGCAGGACACAGGTGCACAAACTTGCATGCAGACAGTACATTCATACACATACAGAAATAAATAAAATTAATAATAAAATATTAAAAAAAAAAAGAAACACAAATGTCCAATAACTATTTTTTTTTAAATGTTTGGGGTGGGCTGGAGAGATAGCCTAGCGGTTAAGAGCACCGACTGCTCTTGCAGAGGACCCAGGTTCGATCCCCAGCACCCACATGGCGGCTAAGAACCGTCTGTAACTCCAATTCCAGGAGAACTCCAGTTCCAGGGAAATCCGAGACCCTCTTCTGACCTCCGCGGCGTTGCACGACACGGGTGCACAGACTTGCATGCAGACAGTACATTCAAACACATACAAAAATAAATAAAATTAATAAAAAAAATTTTTTTTAATGTTTGGGGCTGGAGAGATGGCCTAGCACTTAAGAGCACTGACTGTTCTTGCAGAGGACCCGGGTTCGATCCCCAGCACGCACATGGTAGCTGAAAACCGTCTTTAACTCCACTTCCAGGGGAATCCAACACCATCTTCTGACCTCTGCGGCATTGCACAGCACGGGTACACAAACCTACATGCAGACAGTACATTTGTACACATACAAAAATAAATAAAAATTTTTAAAAATGTTCAATGTTCCTATTAAACAGGGAAATGCAAACTAAAACTGTTTAGAGTTCCTACCTTACCCCAGACAGAATGACGATCATCAAAACATCTGACAACAAATGTTGGATTTAAAAAATATGTTGCTGTTTATTCTTTGACAGTGTCATACGCATATGTAGATGATGTAGTTAGATCATACTCACACTCCATCACCACTTTCTTCCCTTTCTCTTTCCTGCTGAACCCTTTCTTTCCCCAACAACAAATTCTCTTCCACTTTCTTTTTTTATTATTTATTATCTTTTATGTGTATGAATGTACTGTCTGCATGTAGGTTGGTGCACCCATGTTGTGCAATGCCATGGAGGTCAGAAGAGGGTGACGGATTCCCTGGAACTGGAGTTAAAGATGGTTCTTAGCCACCATATGGGTGCTGGGAATCGAAGCTGTGTTCTCTACACAAGCAGTCAGTGCTCTTAACCGCTGAACCATCTCTCCAGCCCCTGAGTTTATTTTTTAAGGTTTTTAATCTTTATTAAATGTTTCTGTGGGGGTTGCATGTGTGTATATGTTTGTGTATGTGCCTCTGTGTGTGTGTGCATGTGTGTACCATGTGAGTGCAAGTGCTTTCTTTTTTTTTACAATTTTTTTTTATTTCTGTATGTGTATGAATGTACTGTCTGCATGCAAGTCTGTGCACCCGTGTCGTGCAATGCCACGGAGGTCAGAAGACGGCGTCGGATTCCCCTGGAACTGGAGTTGTCCTGGAATTGGAGTTTCAGACTGTTCTCATGTGGGTGCTGGGGATCGAACCCGGGTCCTCTGTAAGAGCGGTCAGCGCTAGGTAACCGCTAGGCCATGTCTCCAGCCCCATTGCAAGTGCTTTCAGAGGTTTAAAAAGGACATTGGATCTCCTGGTGCTAGAGTCACAAGTGGTGGTGAGCCTCCCAACCTGGGTGCTGGGAATAGAACTTGGGTCCTCTGGAAGAGTAGCAAGGACTCTTATCGGTCAGGCCATGTCTCCAGCCACCCCAGTTCTCACCCAGTTCACTGCATGAGCATGGGTGGATTACTTGCTGGAGAGTGGACAGCTTAGCAGTGGCTGCCCACCGAGGAACAGGACTCTTCTTCCCCAGACACTGTTAACTGCCATGACTGCTCAGGGGTAAGATGAAGCCATGGGAGCCCTCCCTGTGCAGGATGGAACACTGCATGCAGGACAGAGTGCTGATGAGCCTGTCCTGTGACGTCTCATGCAGGCCAGCACAGCTGCCGAGTTCATGAATGCAACGGCCACGTCATGTCCAGAAGACAGCATGCCGCAGCACTCCTTCCTTCCTTCCTTTTTTTTAAATCTATGAAATGGAGTCCTGCAGACTCCAGAAGTTGAGAGGATGACACTCACTGATTATGATTTGGATTGTGCCCTTCCAAAATCTGTATTTAAAAAAATTGGGGGGCTGGAGAGATGGCTCAGCAGTTAAGAGCACTGACTGCTCTTACAGAGGACCCAGGTTTGATTCCCAGTATCCACATGGCAACTAAGAAACATCATTAAGCCAGGTGGAGGGGGGGGTGCATGCCTTTAATCCTAGCACTCAGGAGGCAGAGGCAGACAGATCTCTGTGAGTTCAAGGCCAGCCTGGTCTACATAGCAAGTTCCAGGACAGCTAGGGCTACAGGGAGACCCTGTCTGGAAAAGAACAACAAAAAAAAATGAGGGATAGAGGGGCAGGGGGAGGGGGTGGCATGCATAATGTCACAGAGCATGTGTGGGGGTCAGAGGACAACTTGCAGAAATCGGTTCTCTCCCAGCCATCAGGTGGGTCCTGTGAAACAAACTCAGATCATAAGACTTGGCAGCAAGCATCTTTACCCACTGAGCCATCTCCCTGGCCCATTAGTAGTAGCTGTTTTTGAGAGCAGTGTTCCGCTTTGTCCCACTCTCTGAGATGTCTGGTAGCAATCTGAATGTTAATTATGGCTCTCATTGAAACAAGAAACTCAGTCTTCAGCAATCTTGATAGCAGAAAATCTTTCAGGCAGCTCAAAACAATAGGCATAAATTCACTAGACAATGTAACTTTTCTCTAATATGGTCTTATGAATCTCATTTTCTCTGTAGCATGGTTAATGGCTTTTGTTTGAAAAAGGCAACAATATTTCTGAGTACCTGCCTCCTCTACCCTCTACCCACTCTCCAACCAACTTATTTCTGTTCTGGGAATCTTGTTTTAAAGGGAACAAATGAAATGAGCAAGCATCCATAGAGACCAGTTCCATCAAGCTCCATGTTCATGGGGATATTTGAAAAGGAAACAGGGTTGGGGCTGGATAGATGGATCAGCAGTTAAGAGTCCTGACTGCTCTCACAAAGGACCGGGATTCGATTCCCAGCACCCACATGGCAGCTAAGAACCATCTTTAAGCCAGGCGTGGTGGCACACACCTTTAATCCTAGCACTTGGGAAGCAGAGACAGGTAGATTTCTGTGAGTCTACAGTGTGAGTTCCAGGCCAGCTGTGGCTATAGGGAGACCCTGTCTCAAAAATCAAAACAAATCAGGATGAACATTTCTAATACTGTCTCCTTTGGCTGTCCACATAGGCCAACACAGTTTTAGAGCAGAGCCTAGGATTTTCAAGAATTTGCGAGCTCCTCCTAGCTGAGGAACTATTGGCGATGGATAGTTGATGGCAGAGGGAGAGTCAGTGTCCATCAAAGGAGTGACACCAGGGAGGCCGACCACACTGCACGACAGATCCAGACCCAGGAGTATTTGAGGACACAAGTTAAACTTGATAGGCCTTAAAAAAATAGTAAGGCCAGGCATGGTGGCACACACCTGTAATGCAGCACCCAGGAAGCAGAGGCAGCTGGATCTCTGTGAGATAGAGGCCAGCATGCTCTACATAGTGAGTTCCAGGCCAGTTAGGGCTACAGGGAGACCCTGCCTCAAACAAAATTAAACAAGGCAAAATAATAAAGGACATGAAATGAGGGGGATTAGGGATGCAGAGGTGGATCTGAGCTGGGGAAGCAAGTTCGAATATGATCAAAATACATACATGTGGCTAGCAAGATGGCTCAGTGGTTAAGAGCACTGCCTGCTCTTGCAGAGGACCAGAGTTCAGACCCAGAACCTACATGATGGCTAACGACCGTCTTTAACTCCAGTGCCAGGGGCTCAGACACCCTTTTTTTTTAATTTTTTTAAAATTTTATTTCCATACTTGTATGAATGTACTGTCTGCATGTAGGTTTGTACACCTGTGTCATGCAATGCCGCGGAGTCAGAAGAGGGTGTCAGACACCCTTTTCTACATTCCATGGGTACTATGTGCATGGTTGTACTTACATACATGCAGTAAAAACACTTGTACACATATAAAAATTAATAAATTATATGAAAATATTTTTAGAAGTTTAAGCTGGGCATGGTGGCCAATGCCTTTAAAACCAGCACTCATGAGACAGAGGCAGGTGGATCTGTTGGAGATGGAGGCTAGCCTGGTCTACAGAGTGAGTTCCAGGACAGCTGGGGCTACAGGGAGACCCTGTCTCAAAAAGACCAAAAAAAAAGAGAAAAATTTTTTTGGTGGGCTGGATGCATAGTTCAGTAGTAGAGCACTTGCTTAGCACGTACAGGACCGTGAGCCCCCAGCACTGACAAAAATGGGGAGAAGATTAAAATATTGTTCTTTGAAAAAATCAGGGCTGGAGAGATGGCCTAGCAGTTAAGAGCGCCAACTGCTCTTGCAGAGGACCCGGTTTCAATCCCCAGCACCCACATGGCGGCTGAGAACCGTCTGCAACTCCAATTCCAGGAGAACTACAGTTCCGGGGGAGTCCGACACCCTCTTCTGACCTCCGCGGCATTGCACAACACGGGTGCACAAACCTACATGCAGACAATACGTTCATACACATAAATAAATAAAATAAAATAAAAATTAAAGAAAAAGAAAAAATCATCACAAGTCCAAAATTAATCAAAGATACATATTCAATGCCTTAATTTAGTAAATTCTGGCTGATGATAGCTGGTCAGATGCAAAGATAGCAATAGTGTTTCATACCTAATTGGAGAAGTGCTTTTCAACCTAAACACTACTGACTACCTGGGTAATTCTTCACACTGAAGCCCACCACAGGAGTGAAGGTAGTAGGGGTTGGTTTAATGCATTATAAGATGGTCAGCAGGATCCCGGGCATCTTTGGGGTGGTGGGAAGCTGAGGGGGACTTCTCCCACAGCTCAGACTGACTGTGAACTCACTGTGTAACCAAAGATGTCCTTTCCTCCTGCTCCCCCTGCCTCCACCTCCCAAGTATGCCCCACCACATCCAGGGACCCCAACTTCTCAATACTACATGGCAGCAGTCACCTCTCAGTGTGACAACTGAAAATGCCTCTCCAGCTCCCTTGGTTGAAAGAAATGGGAACAGAGCTTTGTGAGCATCGAGGCTAAAAATAATGAATGTGGTCTGAACGAATCTTAACTGCATGAGGAGTAACAGCCTTGCCTAGAGGGTCACTCACTGTGTGGTGCCATCTGTAAGGTGTCCTAGATAGCTGTCATCTAGGTGAGAACAAACAGAACGTGGTTGCCTTTATAGGGGTGGGGCTAGGGGTTGATGAGCAGGACCTGAGGGAACTTTCTGGGATGATGATAATTGTCCATACCTCTAAAGATACAGGTGTATACACTGGTCAAAAATATTAATATTTGGGCAGGTAAGATGGCTCAGCAGGTAAAGATGCTGTATATGTTACTTTCTCATGGTTATGTGACTTGGACACTGTGCTGGATAGCTTTAGTGTCAACTTGACACACCTGGGTTGAGGGAGCCTCAACTGGGGAATTGACTCCATTGGATTGGCCTGTGGCCACATCTGCGGAGTATTGTCTTGATGGTCGAGCAGTGTGGAAGCGCCCAGCCCACAATGAGTGGTGCCACCTGGGCAGGTAGTTATGTATGATATAAGAAGGCAGGCTGGGCATGAGCCAGAGCGAGCAAGCCAGAGAACAGTACTCCATGGCCTGTGCTTCAGCTCCTGCCTCCAGGTTCCTGCCCTGAGTTCTTGCCTTGGGCTCCCTGAGAGAGAACTGTGACCCAGGAGATGTAAGCTGAATAAACCCTTTCCTCCCCAAGTTGGTGTTGGTCAGAGTGTTTTGTCACAGCAATGGAAGACAAACTAGAACAGAGACAAAAGCATTGATCTGGCTTATAATTTACAATCCATTATCAAGGGAGCCAAGGTAGGAAACTGGAGCCAGGGACAGAAGAGGAGACCACGGAAGAATGCTGCTAGCTGTTTACTCATGAAAAGCTAGCAACTTTGGGCTGGAGAGATAGCCTAGCGGTTAGGAGCACTGACTGCTCTTGCAGAGGACCCAGGTTCGATCCCCAGCACCCACATGGCGGCTAAGAACCATCTGTAACTCCAATTCCAGGAGAACTCCAGTTCCAGGGGAATCTGGGACCCTCTTCTGACCTCTGCGGCATTGTGCAACATGGGCGCACAAGCCTACATGCAGACAGTACATTCATACACATACAAAAATAAATAAAATTTTTAAAAATTTAAAAAAAAGTTAGCAACTTCAATCCACTTCGGCATACCCAGATTTCAAAGAGTTGGTACAAAGGAATGAAAATATCTCATCAATAATTTTCATAGCCATTATATGTTAAATTGGCAATACTTTTTATGCATTGGGTTAAAGAAAATTTGTTGTTAAAATTCAAAAAACCTGACTCCTGACTTGCTCCCCCTGGCCTGCTCAGCTCTGCTGCCTTTTTATACTGTCCAGGCCCAGGGCATGACCCACAGTGGGCTGGGGCCTCCCACATCAGTCAGCAACTAAGTAAATGCCTCACAGACATGGCCTTAGGCTGAGGTGATGGAGGAACTTCCTCAGTTGAAGTTTCCTCTTCCCAGGTTGACTCTAGTGTGTCAAGCTGACAAAAACTACCCACCACAGGTGTCTGCCACCAAGCTTGTCAGTCTGGGTTCAGTCTCCAGAACCTACATAGTGGAAAGAGAGAATCAACTTCCACAAGCTGCCTTCTGACCATTGTGGTATCCAGGCACCCACACATATACACACAAAAAATAATAGATACATAGATAAACAAATAAATACATAGATACATAAATTGAATAAAATAATCAATATATATTTAATTTTACTTAAAATATATGTGTGTGTGTGTGTGTGTGTGTGTGTGTGTGTGTGCGTGTTTGTGTTTGTCTTTTCGAGACAGGGTCTCTCTGTAGCCCCAGCTGTCCTGAAGCTCGCTCCATAGACCAGGCTGGCCTTGAACTCACAAAGATCCACCTGCCTCTCCCTCTCAAGTGCTAGGATTAAAGGTATGTGCCACCATGCCCAGCAATATATGTGTGTTTAATTTTACTTAAAAGAAAATAAAACTGAAAAAAAGAAACAGACATATGTTCAAATATTTAAGGCATACTGATGTTTTTTATTTATTTTGAAATGATTTGAAAAACAAGATGATGATAGATCAATAGAGGACAGAAAGATAAAGTAAAATGTTTGTCCTAGAATCTAAGTAGAAGATGTGTGCATTTATTATAATTTTTTTCATGGTCTCTAAATGTTCAACCATTTTTTAAAATAAAATGTTAGGGGAAATGTAGCTTTCAGTGGTGTTGGTTGGGGGATGCCGAGGTCTGTAATCTGATATCCTAAACCAGCAGTTCCACACATGCTCGTGCTGATGAAGCCAGCATGTGGCCTTATTACATCCACCACCTCAGGGACTGGGAACGTCCTTCAGTCAGCAGAGAGCCAGCCTGGAAGGCACACACCCTGGACTCTCTCCCAGCACTGCATAAACTGAGTGTGGTGATGCACACCTGGAATTCCAGCACTTAGGAGGTGGAGGCAGGAGGATCAGGGGTTCAAGATCACCCCAGCTACATAGTGAGCTTGAGGCTAGCCTTGGCTACATGAGATCCTGTCTATGTAGAGAGCAGTCTATGGCCCCTCCTGTAAGGCAGTGCTTCTCAAGTCCCTAACAGTGTCATTTGCATTACTGTCCTTCATAGAACTAACTTGTCCTGACCTGACATAAATTCTTTTCCTAGTCATTCACCTTCTGGCGCCGTACCACATGCTCAACCAAATCAGACTCCTCATCTGCTCTCCATGCCTGCCAGCTCTCTGAGGTCTGGAATGATGTCTGACATAGAGCAGCAGCTCAATAAGTACTTGTTAAGTGAATACATGCTGAAAGATTATTTTTTTGTCATGACAATTGCTGTGTGCAAGATGCTGGGCCAGGCAGACACAGCAAGATTGGACACATTGTTCTCAAAAGGGTCTTCAATCTAGTCTGGTAACACTGAACAAGAAGAAATAATACTGGCAGTATAGCAGTTTATGCTAAATGTCAGTGGATATGGATAGAGAATGGATCAGAAAAGGCCTCCTGGAACAGATGACATTCAAGCTTTGTCTCAGGGGAACATTAATGATTGCCTGGCTTCCTTGGAACTTACATCCGTCCTAATAACTGATACTGTGGGATGCTACATTCAGGGCTGGGTGATGTATCTGTTTCTGAGAAATCACTTGAATTGATGGGTGCTCGTATAAAAAAGGGCTTTGGGGGCTGGAGAGATGGCCTAGCGGTTAAGAGCACAGACCGCTCTTACAGAGGACCCGGGTTCGATCCCCGGCACCCACATGGCGGCTGAGAACCGTCTGAAACTCCAATTCCAGGAGAACTCCAGTTCCAATTGTATGTGCATCATGTGCATGCGGTGCCCGTCAAGGGCCAGAAGAGGGCATCAGATCCACATGGAAGTGGAGGTTTCTAGTTGAGTTTGTGTGTTGTGGGTGCTGGGAACTGAATCGTCCGCTGCTGAAGAGCAGCAAGTGCTTTTAACCGCCTGAGCCATGTCTCAGCCCCACATTACTCTTCTTCTATTGTTTGTAGTTATTTTTTTATTGTGTGTATATGTGTGGTTGATATTGCCTGCATGTGTGCAAGGTGCACCTGTGTCATGCAGTACCCTTTGGAGGCACAGAAAAGGGCTTTCGAGTCCCTGGAACTGGGTTAGAGATGGTTGTTAGCCTAAATGTGGTGCTGATAATCAACCAGGTTCTCTGAAGAGTAGTCAATGCTCTTAGCAGTTGAACCATCCTCCAGCCCCATCCCCATTTTTTTATACTTTTTTTCGCCTCATATTCTTCCTCCTGTTAGGCCATTCCAGTTTAGGGAATACCCAAAGCCCCCCCCCTTTTTAAATTTTTATTATTTCTGTATGTGTATGAATGTACTGTCTGCATGCATGTCTATGTTGCCCGTGTGTGCAATGCCGCGGAGGTAGAGAGGGGTATCCGGATCCCCNCACATGGCGGCTGAGAACCGTCTGAAACTCCAATTCCAGGAGAACTCCAGTTCCAGGGGAATCCGATACCCTCTTCTGACCTCCGCGGCATTGCACAACACGGGTGCATAGACTTGCATGCAGACAGTACATTCATACACATACAGAAATAAATAAAAATTTAAAAAAGGGGGGGGCTTTGGGTATTCCCTAAACTGGAATGGGCTAACAGGAGGAAGAATATGAAGGCAGAAAAAAAGGTATAAAAAAATGGGGATGGGGCTGGAGAGATGGTTCAACTGCTAAGAGCATTGACTACTCTTCAGAGAACCTGGGTTTGATTCTCAGCACCCACATTTAGGCTAACAACCATCTCTAACTCCAGTTCCAGGTGACTCTGATGCCTTCTTTTGACCAGGGGTAGTGCATGACACAGGTGCACTTGCACACATGCAGGCAATACAACAAACACATACAATAAAAATAATAACTAAAAACAATAGAAGAAGAGATAATGTGGGGCTGGAGCAATGGCTCAGTGGTTAAAAGCACTTGCTGCTCTTCCAGAGGACTGAGATTCAGTTCCCAGCACCCACAACACACAACCTATAACCCCACTTCCATGGATCTGATGCCCTCTTCTGGCCTCTGAGGGCACTGCATGCACATGATGCACATACATATATGCAATGACACACACATAAACATAAAATGAATTTTTAAAAAGAATGTAAAGGGGGTGGAGAGATGGCACAGTAGTTAGGAATACTGACTACCCTTGCAAAGGATCCAGATTAAGTTTCCAGCACCCACATGAGGGTTAACAATGGGCCATGACTCCAGTCTCCATGGAAATTGCATGGAAATGGTGTACTTACATACATGCAAGCAAAACACTCATATACATAATATATATAATTTTTTAAAGAGTGTGTATGATTTATATAAGGAATTTGTATAGAGAGAAATAGATTTATCCAAGATGGAAAAAAGAGCAGTTCTTCTGAGTCTGGAAGGAAAGAAGTTTTCCATAAATGAGGGTTAAGTGGATGGAAATCAAGAAGGTTATGGTGTTTATGTCTTCATTTTCCTTCTGAAAAGGTCAAGTCCCAGGTGTAGAAGAAATGAATAAAGACAGTTTCACACAGTGATCAGGAGATTCTGCAGATGGGAAGGGTAATGTGGCCAAGCCCCTCACCCCCACACCCACCCCCCACCCCCGTGAGCTCAGCATTTCAGAGGTACAGGCTGGAAGATGGAGGGTTCAAGGCCAGCCCAAGCTGTACAGTGAGTTTGAGACTGGGATTTTCTTTCAAAACAAAAGGGAGAGGGGCTAGAGAGATGGCCTAGCAGTTAAGAGCACCAACTGCTCTTTCAGAGGACCCGGGTTTGATTCCCAGCACCTACATGGCAGCTGAGAACCATCTGTAACTCCAATTCCAGGAGAACTCCAGTTCCAGGGGAATCCAACACCCTCTTCTGACCTATGTGGCATTGCACGACACAGGTGCACAGACCTACATGTAGACAGTACATTCATACACATAAACAAATAAATAAAATTTAAAAATAAAAAGCTTCAAAAAAAAAAAAGGGAGAAATTCTGCACATAAAGCCTAGGCTTGAGTTTCAGTCTGAACTCTGGCAGTTTAGTGACTGCATTAGTCACTTTTCTGTTGCTATTATAAACCACCATGACCAAGGAACTTATAAAAGGAAGAGTTTATTTGAGCTTACGACTGACGGCTCCAGGGAATTAGAGTCCATTGTGGCAGGAGGCATGGCAGCCGGAGCTGGAGCAGTAAGCCAAGGGTCACATCTCACAATGAGCACAGGAAGTAGAGAGAGCGACGACTGGAGACCACAAGGCTTGTTAAACTCACTAAGCCTGCCCCCAGTGACATACTTCCTCTAGCACGGCCACACCTCTAAGACCTCCAAGACAGTGCCACCAACTGGGGACAAATGTCTGAATACTTAAAGCCTATGGGGGACACTCATTCAAACCACCACATTCCACTCCCTAGCCCCCATAGACTCCTGACCATATAAAATGCAAAATGCATTTAGTCCAACCTTAAAAGTCCCCATAGTCTTTACCAGTTTCAATGCCATTCGAAAGTCCACAGTCCAAGTCTCTTCTGAGACTCAGGCCAATCTCCTAACTGTAAGCTCCTGTAAAATCAAAAGGCAAATTACAAACTCCCAACGTACAGTGGAACTGAATACACATTCCCATTCCAAAAGGGAGGAATAGAGGCATAGTGAGGAAATACTGGACCAAAACAAGACCAAAAACCAGCAGGGCAAACACCAAGTCCAGTAGCTCCACGTGCAACTTCTGGGCCTTGACTTCCAAAGGGCTTAGATGGCTCAGCTCTTCCAGCTTTGCTTGCAACATACATCTCTTTCTTAGGCTGGTACCACTCCCTGTATGCAGCTCTCCTTGGCAAATATCTCACAGCTCTGGCATCTCGAATGTCTTCTTGGGGTCTCCGCTGCCAAACAGGCTTCACATTCACAGCTTCACACAATGGCCTATCAGGGCCTTCTTTATTCAGGAACGCCCCTGCTGCACTCTGCTTGGCCTCTGTGGCTCTCTGAAACCATGGAGGAAGAACTGATGACCCCTTCACTCTTGCAAACTTCATGCCTCTAAAGCCAGCACCACGTGAATGAAATTGCCGAATCTGGCTGCAAGTTTGGGATGGACTCTCTCCTACTTTAACCACATTTGCAATTTTTCTCTGCCCTGGACTTGTTGGAGTAGAAAACGCTTTCAGTATTTTCCTTTCAAAAGTTGGATTATCTGGGTGTGGTCTTGCCCTGAAGGTATTGATTCTGTTGTTTACTTGTAAATCTCGAGGCCTCTCCTTAATCACTTTAATCTCACCTTTCCCATTGTTTACTTGTAAATATCTAGGCCTCTCCTTAATCACTTTAGTCTCCTTATGAAAGGGAAACTCTCACATGCCTTGGTCACACCTTTAATCTTCCTAGTGTACTTCTCAGATCCAAACTGTACATTCTGAATTTCCTTCTGCCCCATTTGCTCTTTTTCACTGTAGATCTGTATAATATTCACCATTAAAAGCCACGCCACCATTTCTACGTTAGGCTGTCTTGAAATATCCTCCACCAAAGACATTAGTCCATTGCTTTTCTCAACTTAGCATCAGGCAAGCATTTGGGCTGTGGGCAAACTG
Organism: Rhizomys pruinosus; assembly: GCA_009823505.1. Taxonomy (NCBI): domain Eukaryota; kingdom Metazoa; phylum Chordata; class Mammalia; order Rodentia; family Spalacidae; genus Rhizomys; species Rhizomys pruinosus. The sequence goes on from VZQC01012828.1 coordinate 1,264,607, forward strand.
CTGCCAGACTCTTTATCAAAATATCCCAGTTGCTGCCTAAGTCCTCTGGAACTACATTTTTTGCAGCAATGCTTTCTTCAAGGCTTCTACTAGAATGGCCCCTTAAGCTCTGCTTACAGTAGTCAACAGTTTTTCTAGCCCAAAGTTCCAAGGTCTTCCATATTTCTCCAAACATCCACATGGTCAGGTTCTTCACAGCCAACAGCCCACTCTCTGGTACCAAATAACTGTATTAGTCACTTTTCTGTTGCTGTGACAAAACACCATGACCAAAGGAACTTATAAAAGGAAGAGTTTATTTGAGCTTACAATTGACGGTTCCAGGGAATTAGAGTCCATTGTGGTGGGAGGCATGGTGGCTGGATCTGGAGCAGCAAGCTGAGGGTCACATCTCGCAATGAGCCCAGGAAGCAGAGAGAGCAACGACTGGAGACCACAAGGCTTGTTAAACTCACTAAGCCTGCCCCCAATAACGTACTTCCTCTAGCATGGCCACACCTTCTAGACCTCCAAGAACAGTGCCACCAACTGGAGACAAATGTCTGAATACTTAAAGCCTATGGGGGACACTCATTCAAACCACCACAGTGACTTTGACCAAATTCTAGAACTTCTCTGTGTCTTCCTTTCCTCTCCTATAAAACAGCATGGGAGAATAACAGTGACCCCATCACAGGTTGTCTGAGCATTAGGTGTAAATGGGGGCATGTGTGGGCAGCATTTTGAATAGTCCCTGCCTCACAGTGAGCAATGTTATTAAAAGCTAGAGGGCTTGGGAAGATTCGGATGAGCTTTCTGAGAGGCCAAGGAAAGAGAAGAGAAAAACAATATCCTCAGAGGCCCAGCTGAGGTCCCAGGCCGGAATGAAATGCTGCACTAACCTGAAGGCAACCCTCTGCAGGGTCCACACCACCTAACCAGGTCTCTACCACCCTAGTCTCATTTATCTTTAGAGCTAGGATATCAGAAGGTTGATAGTGCCTCTTAAGGTAAACTAACCCAAACCAGCCCGATCTGAGATGGCCACTTAAATGACTTGTAACAGAAATCAAACCCCACTATAGTTTCATCCACTAAAGGGAATTACCTGTGCCATGACAGCTGACAAGTGGAAATGGCTTGAAAAGATCAAGAGAGGAGAAAAAAAAGAGGGAATGTAGCTCAGTGGTGTGAGTGCTTGCCTAGCACACGTAAACCCTGGATGACATCCCCAGGACTATAAAGCAAGGATGGTAGCCTCAACCTCACAGAGCTCCACCTGCCTCTGCCTCCTGAGTGCTAGAATTAAATTATCACCATGTCCAGACCCCTCTTTCTTTTATCCTGTATCTATGGCTTCGCCTGCAGGTTGAGAAGTCAATTTGCAAGCCTAATTTCCTACTTCTCCATTGATTTGCTGATGAAAAAAAAGTCACACTTAATTTTTTGTTTGTTTGTTTGTTTGTTTGTTTTTGAAACAGGGTATCCCTATAGCCCCAGCTGGCCTGGAACTCACTCTGTAGACCAAGCTGGCCTGGAACTCACAGAGATCTGCCTGCCTCTGCCTTCCAAGTGCTGGGATTAAAGATGGTTCTTAGCCACCATGTGGGTGCTGTGAATCATACCTGGGTCTTCTGCAAGAGCAGTCAGCACTCTTAACTGCTGAGCTATCTCTCCAGCCCCCACACTTAATTTTAGAGACAATTTTCTGTTATCAATTGACCTGAACTTGCTACACTTCTGGATTGTTCTATTAATTTTTAAAAATATTTTATTTGCTACTTTTTTTTTACTTTTTTATTTTATGTGTATGAGTGTATTGCCTGCATGTATCTAAGTGCACTCATGATGTGCAATGTGTATGGAGGTCAAAAGAAGGCATCAAATCCCCTGGAACTGGAGTTACAGATGGTTTTTAATGCTATGAAGGTCCTGGGAACTGAATCCAGGTCTTCTGCAAGAGCAGCCAGTGGTCTTAACTGCTGAGCCATTTCTCCAGCCCCTGTACTAAGTTTTCAAACCTCTGTCTGTCTCTCTCCTTCTCCCTCTCCTCTTTCCCATCTTTCCCACCTTCTGAAATCACTCTGTATTGTGTCATAGGTCAACCCTATTTATTCTGTCACAGGCCAACATTATTTATTCTGTCACAGGCCAACACTATTCCAACTCTCCAAGACTCTGCCCTCAGACTGCATTTATGGAATCCACCTGTGTTAAAGGTGAGTCATTGATTCATGGGAGGAAACCACTACTGTTTTGAGAAATTTCCAGCCATATCATTACTCATACTTTATACTTTATTGTCTAAAATGAAATACTTGAAGATTTCAGATTTCTCTGAGCATTTTTATAAAACAGATAGCATTTGTTCTAGAAAAACAAAAATGCTCTAAGAATAAAAATTGATGCATTAGACTTCTTTGGGACTGTCAGAAAAAAAATGCTTACTGTATCTCACGTATTTTGTTTGCATGCATACTTGTAAGTTGTTTGATATAGGTCCTGGAGCACATAAAGCTTGTCTAACAGCCATTTCATTTCTTACTTACGATTCTGTTTTTCTTAGACAATGGCCCCTGGAGGTGTAAATATTCAAGGACAGTCAACTTTCACACACAGGCCTACTGTTTCCATCTTACTCCAGTGACTTTTTACCCACTTCTGGAACAAATGCTTGCTCCACCTAACAGGGTGAGCCAGGAAACAGGAGCAACAGCCTGGGCTAAATGGGGCACACACTGCAATGGGATATAATGACCCACAAGTAGGCAAGACCAGAATCAGTCAGAAAAGTGAGTCATGTTTGTGGGTACCAGCACCCTCTCTCCCAAGTCTGGGACAGTTCTCACAAGTACTCCAGGAGTTGAGGACTGTCTTCCTGGATTCTAGACAGAGGAAGGTGCCACCAGCACAACAGGTAGGAACAGAGCTCTGCTCAAAGCTTGCTCACTGAGCAGAACTCACCCACAGGACAGAAACCCACCTCCATAGGACAGAATCCAGTTTGGGGAATGGTGGTGCCCCTCCTGGGTCTTCTTCCTGACAGTATGCCATTTATGTCAGGAGGCAAATCCTATTCATTCTGTTTCTTCTTTTTTATATTTCTTAAATTGATTTTTAAAAATAAAATATTTAGTGGGCCAGGGAGCTGGCTGAACAGTTAAGAGCACTGGGTGCTCTTGCAGAAGACCCAAGTTCAATTCCCAGGCCCCACATAGCAACTAACAGTCTGTAACTCCAGTTCCAAAGGAATCTGGAGCCCTCTTCTGACTTCTTTGGGCATTGCATGACATGGGTACACTTACATAATGCAGGAAATACACTCATACATGTAAACTAATGTATTAAAAAATAAAATGTTTAGGGCCAAGTGTGGTGGCACACACCTTTAATCCCAGAACTCGGTAGGCAAATGATCTCTGTGAGATTGATGCCAGCCTGGTCTCCAGAGCAAGTCCCAGGCCAGCTGGAGCTACAGAGACCCTGTCTCAAAAAAAAGGAAAAATATAAAAAATATATAGTAATTCTTTGAGAACTTCATACAATACATTCGATCATATTCACCACACTCCTGCCCTTAATCTCCTCTAGCTCATTCATCACTTACCTCACCCAACGTCCGTCCATCCTTTCTTTCTTTCTTTTTTTTTTTTTGGTCTTTTTGAGACAGGGTCTCCCTGTAGCCCCAGCTGGCCTTGACCTCACTATGTAGACAGGGCTGGACTTGAACTCACAGAGATCTGCCTGCCTCTGCCTTCTTTCTTTTTTTTATAACCCACTGAGTCCAGTCTATGCTGCCTACATACCTGAGGGGGGGTGGGGGGGTGGACACTGAAGTGTGGTTGACTATCAGAGGCCACATCCTTAAAGAAAACTGACTCTCCCTCCCCTGAACCCATCTGTTGTCAACAGCTACTCAGCTCATGGGCCCCTCCCACCACCGGGCCCCTCCCACCTCTGGGCATGAGTGTTGCCTGGTCTTGTGCAGGTCTCCACAGCAGCCAGAGCTGCTGTGTGTTCATGATTTCAGCCGTCCAGTCATGTCCAGAAGACACCATTTCTATCTCATCCTCCCCAGCCTCTGGTTCTTACAGTCCTTCTGCCCCCTTCCACGACAGTGCCCATGTTGATTTCCCATTTGAGGCTGAACAGTCCACTGCCATATTCTCTGCACCTTGATCAGCTGTGAGTTTCTGCAAATTAACCACTATCCACTACACAAAGAAACTTCTTTGGTGAGGTCTGAGAGCTCTGCTAATCTATGGTACAGAGATATGGACCTGGAGGAGAGTATGATACTATGTCCACTTTTCAAAACAATAGGGGCCTGTGACCCTCCCAACCAGAGGTTGGTTCTTGGCCTGATTTAAATACCAGGCATGAGGGCTGGAGAGATGGCCTAGTGGTTAAGAGTGCCGACTGCTCTTGCAGAGGACCTGGGTTCGATCCCCAGCACCCACATGGCGGCTGAGAACCGTCTTTAACTCCAGTTCCAGGGGACTCTGACACCCTCTTCTGACCTCTGAAACATTGCACGACACGGGTGCACCAACCTACATGCAGACAGTACATTCATACACATAAAATAAATAAATAAATAAATAAATAAATATTTAAAAAAGGAATGCCTTTCTCTTAAAAAAAATAAAAATAAATACCAGGCATGTGCTTTCTCCTGTGGAATGGGCCTTAAATCCCATCAGAAAGCAGTCGGTTACCCCCATTCATGTCACTATCGTGCCCATGGGCATACCCTGCAGAGCTGGTCATTACTGAAGTTAACAGCGGTCACAGCTGAGTAAGACTGTGGATGCCTTTATCCCAGCAGCCTACATAGCACCTTCTGGTGCTACAGAAGCCAGCTGCCAAGGAGGAAGCTTCGTAATCAGTACCAACTTGATTTTTCCAAGTCTTATGACCAGAATGTTTGGTGTCTTCGGCAGCAGGGTCTAACTGTTGAGCTCTGGTGGGGAGCCAAGAGCAGTGGCAATAGCCTGTATCGTTTGGGGGTCTCCAAGACACTTTGACCAACAAGACGAGGGGAGGTATCTCACACCTGCCGCTGGGCTTTTTTTATTTGGCAACCTATGGCTTCTAAGGAGGTCATTATCCCCTATGTACGGTAATTCCAATTAAACCCTTTATGAATATATATGTATTTAGAAAGCCTATAAAATAATAGGTTTCCATATGATTCTTCTTTTTATTTTTTCCTCAGTGTGTTCAGAAGTGCCACTGGCACCTAGAAAGGTCTTGCTCAACTTTGGCAGGGCTTCTAGGGTGCTCTGATCCATGAGCAAAGCCTGGCAAGTCACTGACGGACCAGCAGGGATTAGGATGGACCACCGCACGATTTTTCAAACATCATTAGTGTTAGTTGTCTCCCCACACCCAACCTTCTACCCTGCTGTAGCTTCCTTTCCCACCTAAACCTCCTTCCCTATTAAAGGAGAATTCTCTTTCTTAAAACTCACTTCATAAAATTTCCTAGCAGTGGCTTAGGCTATAAGTGGAATTGAGGATTCAGATTTAATTAGGAAGTGGTAAACCTAACAGAAGCAGAAGTATTCCAAAACAATTAGCTAGACCAAAAAAAAAAAAAAAATTAGCTGGGTTGGCTGAAGCTCCTGAGGGAAAGTCATTATGCATATAGAGGGCCTTTAAATGTCTGTCCTATTCAGATGGTAATGTTAGATTCTGCTTTAGAGCCAGAGGAGAAAAGGAAGGATGCATAATATTTTCTTTCAGCACAAGACACTGGCCAGGGTGCTCCCCATTAAACCAGCTCACGGCTTTTGCTAAACAACCAAAACAATGATTTCTAATATGAAGGATGTTCACCTTGTGTTTAGGTCCATTCCTGGGACTTGGGTTCTTGGGACCAAGTAAGAAACATATAGGTGCCAGGTGTGGTGGCGTGTGCCTTTAATCCCAGCACTTGGGAGGCAGAGGCAGGCGGATCTCCATGAGTTTAAGGCCAACCTGGTCTACATAGTGAGTTCCAGGACAAATGGGACTCAAAAAGACCCTATCTCAAAAAGACCAAAAGAAGAAAGAAAGAAAGAAAGAGAGAGAGAGAGAGAGAGAGAGAGAGAGAGAGAGAGAGAAAGAAAGAAAGAAAGAAAGAAAGAAAGAAAGAAACAAAGAAAGAAAGAAAGAAAAGAAAGAAAGAAGAAAGGAAGGAAGGAAGGAAGGAAGGAAGGAAGATATAGAATCTCTAGCCCCTATATATAGACTCCTATAGATTTGTGAAATAATATAGTCTGTTGTAGATATGTACATAGACACAATCATACAGAAACTATAACATGAAAGAGGTTTGCAGCTATTGATAGCCAGGTGTCCAGTTATTTCTTCTTAGATTTGATTTCATTTTCTTACTTGTAACCAGAAGAATAAATCTATTCCTCATGATAGCACAGGGTGCGGTGATGCCTGTCTCTAATTCCCACCCCCAGAAGACTGAGGTAGGAGAGGACTTCTGGTGGACAGATGTTTAGGGGGGTAGCACGGTAGAGGTAAGGATGGGGGAGGGGTCTGAATATGATAAAAATAGATTTCATATATTGTATGAAGTTCTCAAAAAATCAATAAAAATATTTATAAAGTAAAAAATTATGATGAAGGAACAACATCGAACCAAAAAATCAGGTGGTACGCCCTCAGTCCCAGCACTCATGAGGCTAAGGCAGGAAGATTTCGAGTTCAAAGCACCCTGGGCTACATAGTGAGAGCCTCTCTTAAAAAATAAAACAGACGCACATGCAAAGAAAAAAATAATAATAAAACAAAGGTTGACAAGATGACTCCACAGTAAAGGTGCTTGCTGCCAAGCTGGCAACCTGCATTCAACCCCAAGATCCACACAGTGGAAGGAGAGAACTGACTCCCAAAAGTTGTCTTCTGACCACCATACTCGAGTAGTAGCATTGGTAAACACACATACACACATACACACATACACATACACACACACACACACACATACACACACAAACACACACACACTCTCAATAAATAGATACATTGATAGATAGATAGATAGATAGATAGATAGATAGATAGATAGACAGACAGACAGACAGATATAGAGACAAATATAGAGACAGATCAGATAGATGATGATTTTAAAGGGGTTTGGTAGGAGAAGGGTCTCCCTGTAGCTACAGTTGGCTTGAAAACCAGTATGTAAACCAGGATGGCCTCCATCTTACAGAGATCCACCTGACTCTGACTTCCAAATGTTCAAAATAAAGGGATGTGCCACCACATCTGGCTAAAAATGTAATTTTTTTTTCGTCTTTTCGAGACAGGGTCTCCATGTAGCCCCAGCTGTCCTGGAACTCACTCTGTAGTAGACCAGGCTGACCTTGAACTCACAAAGATCCGCCTGCTTCTGCCTCCCAAGAACGAAGATTAAAGGCGTGCACCACCACACCCAGTTCTATTTTTTAAATCTGGAAAAAGTGAAGATAAAATAATAATTTTTAAACCCCACCCAGTCATACTTTCACTCAAGGCAGAACACGCCTTTCACTCACCAGAACATGCCTCTGTATAACAGGAGAGTAGGCGGTGGAGGAATAGTTCACCAGAACATGCCTCTGTATAACAGGAGAGTAGGGGGTGGAGGAATAGCTCACCAGAACATGCCTCTGTATAACAGGAGGGTAGGGGATGGAGGAATAGTTCACCAGAACATGCCCCTGTATAACAGGAGAGTAGGGGGGAAGGAATAGTTCACCAGAACAGGCCTCTGTATAACAGGAGAGTAGGGGGAGGAATACTTCCCCAGAACATGCCTCTGTATAACAGGAGAGTAGGGGGTGGAGGAATAGGCCACCAGAACATGCCTCTGTATAACAGGAGGGTAGGGGATGGAGGAATAGCTCACCACAACATGCCTCTGTATAACAGGAGAGAAGGGGGTGGAGGAATAGTTCACCAGAACATGCCTCTGTATAAAAGGAGGGTAGGAGGTAGAGGAATAGCTCACCAGAACATGCCTCTGTATAACAGGAGGTTAGGGGGGGGGAGTAATAGCTCACCAGAACATGCCTCTGTATAACAGGAGGGTAGGGGGTGGAACAACAGCTCACCAGAAAATGCCTCTGTATAACAGCAGAGTAGGGGGTGGAGGAATACGTGACCAGAACATGCCTCTGTATAACACCAGAGTACGGGATGAAGGAATAGTTCACCAAAACATGCCTCTGTATAACAGGAGGGTAGGAGGTGGAGGAATAGCTCACCAGAACATGCCTCTGTATAACAGGAGAGTAGAGGGGAGAGGAATAGTTCACCAGAACAGGCCTCTGTATAACAGGAGAGTAGGGGGTGGAGGAATAGCTCACCAGAACATGCCTCTGTATAACAGGAGAGTAGGGGGTGGAGGAATAGCTCACCAGAACATGCCTCTGTATAACAGGAGAGTAGGGGGTGGAGGAATAGCTCACCAGAACATGCCTCTGTATAACAGGAGAGTAGGGGGTGGAGGAATAGCTCACCAGAACATGCCTCTGTATAACAGGAGAGTAGGGGGTGGAGGAATAGCTCACCAGAACATGCCTCTGTATAACAGGAGAGTAGGGGGTGGAGGAATAGCTCACCAGAACATGCCTCTGTATAACAGGAGAGTAGGGGGTGGAGGAATAGCTCACCAGAACATGCCTCTGTATAACAGGAGAGTAGGGGGTGGAGGAATAGCTCACCAGAACATGCCTCTGTATAACAGGAGAGTAGGGGGTGGAGGAATAGCTCACCAGAACATGCCTCTGTATAACAGGAGAGTAGGGGGTGGAGGAATAGCTCACCAGAACATGCCTCTGTATAACAGGAGAGTAGGGGGTGGAGGAATAGCTCACCAGAACATGCCTCTGTATAACAGGAGAGTAGGGGGTGGAGGAATAGCTCACCAGAACATGCCTCTGTATAACAGGAGAGTAGGGGGTGGAGGAATAGCTCACCAGAACATGCCTCTGTATAACAGGAGAGTAGGGGGTGGAGGAATAGCTCACCAGAACATGCCTCTGTATAACAGGAGAGTAGGGGGTGGAGGAATAGCTCACCAGAACATGCCTCTGTATAACAGGAGAGTAGGGGGTGGAGGAATAGCTCACCAGAACATGCCTCTGTATAACAGGAGAGTAGGGGGTGGAGGAATAGCTCACCAGAACATGCCTCTGTATAACAGGAGAGTAGGGGGTGGAGGAATAGCTCACCAGAACATGCCTCTGTATAACAGGAGAGTAGGGGGTGGAGGAATAGCTCACCAGAACATGCCTCTGTATAACAGGAGAGTAGGGGGTGGAGGAATAGCTCACCAGAACATGCCTCTGTATAACAGGAGAGTAGGGGGTGGAGGAATAGCTCACCAGAACATGCCTCTGTATAACAGGAGAGTAGGGGGTGGAGGAATAGCTCACCAGAACATGCCTCTGTATAACAGGAGAGTAGGGGGTGGAGGAATAGCTCACCAGAACATGCCTCTGTATAACAGGAGAGTAGGGGGTGGAGGAATAGCTCACCAGAACATGCCTCTGTATAACAGGAGAGTAGGGGGTGGAGGAATAGCTCACCAGAACATGCCTCTGTATAACAGGAGAGTAGGGGGTGGAGGAATAGCTCACCAGAACATGCCTCTGTATAACAGGAGAGTAGGGGGTGGAGGAATAGCTCACCAGAACATGCCTCTGTATAACAGGAGAGTAGGGGGTGGAGGAATAGCTCACCAGAACATGCCTCTGTATAACAGGAGAGTAGGGGGTGGAGGAATAGCTCACCAGAACATGCCTCTGTATAACAGGAGAGTAGGGGGTGGAGGAATAGCTCACCAGAACATGCCTCTGTATAACAGGAGAGTAGGGGGTGGAGGAATAGCTCACCAGAACATGCCTCTGTATAACAGGAGAGTAGGGGGTGGAGGAATAGCTCACCAGAACATGCCTCTGTATAACAGGAGAGTAGGGGGTGGAGGAATAGCTCACCAGAACATGCCTCTGTATAACAGGAGAGTAGGGGGTGGAGGAATAGCTCACCAGAACATGCCTCTGTATAACAGGAGAGTAGGGGGTGGAGGAATAGCTCACCAGAACATGCCTCTGTATAACAGGAGAGTAGGGGGTGGAGGAATAGCTCACCAGAACATGCCTCTGTATAACAGGAGAGTAGGGGGTGGAGGAATAGCTCACCAGAACATGCCTCTGTATAACAGGAGAGTAGGGGGTGGAGGAATAGCTCACCAGAACATGCCTCTGTATAACAGGAGAGTAGGGGGTGGAGGAATAGCTCACCAGAACATGCCTCTGTATAACAGGAGAGTAGGGGGTGGAGGAATAGCTCACCAGAACATGCCTCTGTATAACAGGAGAGTAGGGGGTGGAGGAATAGCTCACCAGAACATGCCTCTGTATAACAGGAGAGTAGGGGGTGGAGGAATAGCTCACCAGAACATGCCTCTGTATAACAGGAGAGTAGGGGGTGGAGGAATAGCTCACCAGAACATGCCTCTGTATAACAGGAGAGTAGGGGGTGGAGGAATAGCTCACCAGAACATGCCTCTGTATAACAGGAGAGTAGGGGGTGGAGGAATAGCTCACCAGAACATGCCTCTGTATAACAGGAGAGTAGGGGGTGGAGGAATAGCTCACCAGAACATGCCTCTGTATAACAGGAGAGTAGGGGGTGGAGGAATAGCTCACCAGAACATGCCTCTGTATAACAGGAGAGTAGGGGGTGGAGGAATAGCTCACCAGAACATGCCTCTGTATAACAGGAGAGTAGGGGGTGGAGGAATAGCTCACCAGAACATGCCTCTGTATAACAGGAGAGTAGGGGGTGGAGGAATAGCTCACCAGAACATGCCTCTGTATAACAGGAGAGTAGGGGGTGGAGGAATAGCTCACCAGAACATGCCTCTGTATAACAGGAGAGTAGGGGGTGGAGGAATAGCTCACCAGAACATGCCTCTGTATAACAGGAGAGTAGGGGGTGGAGGAATAGCTCACCAGAACATGCCTCTGTATAACAGGAGGGTAGGGGGTGGAGGAATAGCTCACCAGAACATGCTTCTGTATAACAGGAGAGTAGGGGGTGGAGCAATAGCTCACCAGAACATGCCTCTGTATAACAGGAGAGTAGGGGATGGAGGAATAGCTCACCAGAACATGCCTCTGTATTAACAGGAGGGTAGGGGGTGGAGGAATAGCTCACCAGATCATGCCTCTGTATAACAGGAGGGTAGGGGATGGAGAAAGGCATCAAGATTGACATGGGACAGAAACCAGTGCCAGAGGAACACACACACACACACACACACACACACACACACACACACACATACACACACAGGCCTCAAGACATGTTATCTCCCAACACTGGAGAAGTTGGGTGCTAACACACACCCCACCAACCCGCTGCCACTCTGCAGTCCTGGTTGGAGGACATTGAAGATCCTAACGGATCCTAACCTGTCCCTAACCTGTCTCAGCTCTTTCTCTCTCTCTCTCTCTCTCTCTCTCTCTCTCTCTCTCTCTCTCTCTCTCTGTCTCTCTCTCTGTCTCTCTCTCTGTCTCTCTCTCTCTCTCTCCAGTCTGTTCTTGGGTGTCTCCTTCCCTTTCTTCATAAACTATCTCTGTTTCTACCATTATCTACATGGCCCTGGTCCAATTCTTTGTTCTAGGATACAAGAACCTGGAAGTCTTTGCAAGTGCCCCTGGGGCTTGGATTCCTGCCTACAGCATTCATCTATACAAGGATGTGTTTCTTCTTCGGAGTAGTCTACTGAAAACAGCAGCTTCCCAAAACTCTTGACAAGGACAGGCAGGCTGTGGCCACAGACAGCCTCCTGCAGCAATTGGGCTTTACCCCCAAACCAGCAAGAGCAGAGATTCTGTGCTCTTAGACCATTAAACAGTGGAAAATTGAGTTTAAATTAAATCAATAAATTAGAGAGCTTCCTTTGTATAAACCTCATAATCAGTTTCTACCAGGTCAACTGGGACATGGTTTTGAACTCTGCAAATAGTTTTCATTTTCAGAACAACTATTCCCAATGAAACCCATTTCTTTATCTTCTAACCAAAAATTTAATTTAAAAAGCTATTTCTGGGACTGAAGAGATGGCTCAGCAGCCAGGAGCATTTGATGCTCTTGCAAAGGACCCAGATTCACTTCCCAGCACCCAAAGGATTGCTCACAAACACTTGTAACTCTAGTTCTAGGGGAATCTAGTACCCTCTTTTGGGCTCCATGGGAAACTCCAGACACAGGGAGCACATAAATTCATCCAGGTATACAAACTCATACACATAAATAAAATTAATAAGTCTTTAAGGGGCTGAAGAGGTAGCTCAGTGGTTAAGAACTGATTGCTCTCGCAGAGGACCCAGGTTCAATTCCCAGCACCCACATGGTGACTAACAGCCATCTAGGACTCAAGTTCCAGGTGATCCAACTCCCTCTTCTGACCTCCTTGGGCATTGCATGACATGGGTGCACTTACACACAGGCAATACATTCATGCAGATGAAATAAAAATAGTAGCTGGGCATAGTGGTGCATGCCTTTAATCCCAGCATCCAGGATGCAAAACAAGTGGAACTCTATAAGTTCAAGGCCAGCCTAGTCTACATAGTGAGTTCCAGGACACCTGGGGCTACAGGGAGACCCTGTGTCAAAAATAAAAAATTTAAGACAAAAAAATAAAGAAAAATAGTAAATAAAATATTTGTTAAATCTTTAAGGAATAGTTATCCTAAATATAGTATTAAACTGACTCCTAGTGATTTATTGCTACACGCATAGATTAATGCATCTCTCTACTCCCAGCAGAGCTTCCGCACAACAGATGCTGATTAACTCAGAGACACAACTGCCCAACATGCATACAGTAAAATTTAGCATGGGCTGGAGAGATGGCTCATAGATTAAGAGCACCAACTGCTCTTGCAGAGGAGCTGGGTTCGGTTCCCAGCACCCACATGGCAGCTAAGAACTATCTTAGGCCAGGCATGGTGGCATAACCCTTTAATCCCAGCACTCGAGTGGCAGAAGTAGGTGGATCTCTGTGAGTTCAAGGCCAGCCTGGTCTACATAGTGAGTTCCAGGACAGCTGGGACTAAAGGGAGACCTTGTCTCAAAAAGACCAAAACAAAACAAAAAAAACCTTAGTGAATAGAGTGCTAACATCCTTCAGGGACAGGGAAGTTGGCTACAAGCATTACATATTTATCTTGCCAGGAGCCAGGGTTATGAAGGTGAGCAAGCATGTTCTAGGAATGTTTATTTCCTCCATTCTGCAAAGCTGGGCTTCATTTTTTGTGCTTTGTAGTTAATATTACAGCAAAAACATTATATCCCACCTTTAATATTGTGCTTTTTTTGTTGTTTTCCACTTTGTTATATCACCATATGAGTGCGTGTGCATGCATGTGTGTGTGTGTGTGTGTGTGTGTGTGTGTGTGTATGTGTGTGTATTACTTTTTGGCCAGCCACAGATACATAGTAAGACCTTGTATCAAAGAGTTCTGGAGTGCTAGCTTCAGCACCACATATACTAAAATTGGAATGATACGGAGAAGATTAGCATGGCCCCTGCACAAGGATGACACACAAATTCATGAAGCGTTCCATGTTTTAAAAAAAAAAAGCTCTGCCGGGCATGGTGGCGCACACCTTTAATCCTAGCACTTGGGAGGCAGAGGCAGGCAGACCTTTGAGAGTTCAAGGCCAGCCTGGTCTACAGAGTGAGTTCCAGGACAGCTGGGGCTACAGGGAGACCCTGTCTCAAAAAGACCATAAAATAATAATAATAATAATAATAATAATAATAATAATAATAAAAATTTCTGGAATAGGCCACACTTGCCCTGAGTTGAGTGTTGGCCCAGTGTAGTAATTAAATTAAACCCTACTTTAAACTCCACGTGGTCTAGTGAGTGGTCTCTCCGTTATGACTTTACAACATTTGGAGGTCCCACCGAGATTGAGAGGCAACCCCAAGGGGGTAATGGCCAGGGGAGTGTTCTGAAAGAAGTACCCCACCTCCACCCATATTCTCCTCCACAGTGCTTTCATTCCATCACCCAAGGAGGACAGTGGAGACCCTCATTAGAGCAATTACTTAAGAGGAAACTCACACTGTGACTATCTTAAATGCCTGGAAAGCAGATCCTGAGTCCAGACACCATGGCCAAATGAACAAAAGGAGAAACCCAATAATGGATGCTTTGGAACTCCTCCTTGAGAAATTCTAATGGACTTTTAAGTTGGATATTTAATTCACCCTGTTCTTCTCCTGGTTCCCTGCCTAGAAAATGTATCTAACAACACTTGCCTTCACTTCTCCTTCACAGGAACCAGTCAAGGACTTTGTTCTCTCTATAGTTATACTTCTGGTGGTCCTTTTTTAAATCTTTTTTGAGACAGGGTCTCCCTGTAACCCCAGCTGTCCTGGAACTCACTCTGTAGGCCAGGTTGGCCTTGAACTCACAAAGATCTGCCTGCCTCTGCCTCCCAAGTGCTAAGATTAAAGGCGTGCGCCACCATGCCTGGCTAAGTGGTCTTTTAGATAGACACTCTGAGCAGCAGGTACCCCAGTTGCCACACACCCTATGCCCCTTTTCAGAGTAGTTGGTGCCCCAATTCCCTCTTGGCAATTGGATGATCTCCTCAGAGGGTAATGTGATAAAAATAGGTGTTAAAAATTAGCTAGGCAGTTTGGGGTCAAAACCCCACAAAGAGCCAATTTCTTTCTCAGCTGAGCACTGAAGACTTCCTGGATCTACCAGCAAACTTATCCTTCTGCTTGCTCTGACTTGTGGACCATGCATCCTTAACTCACTGTCAGATTTATTAACCAGTGGGTAAATTCTATCAAATTCATGGTGATAAGGACCCAATACACCCCCCTCCCTAGTGGAGATCATTCTACCTCATAAACACCTACTGAGGTCAGCTCTTATGAACTTCCTTCAAGGATTTGAAGATCTCACAACAATGAAGGAGAATGAAATAAAGGATTATAAACACTCAGAGATAGTGCTCAAAGATGCCATTAAGTTCCATCTTCCCTGAGTCCTTCTAGGAATGTTTCCTTGGTTGCTTTGAGTGTCATGTTAAACTCTGGGTGTTCTACTTATAAAAGGCTGTGTAACTCACACCTCAAGGCCACACTCCTCCCGAGTTGAGTGTTGGCCCAGCATAGTAATTAAATTAAACCCTACTTTAAACTAAAAAAAAAAATTCTGGAATCAATAAAAATATTTAATAAAAAATTAATAAATACATTATTTCTATGTGTTGCTAAATAAATTGATATGCATGGGCTGGAGAGATGGCTCAGCAGTTGAGAGTGCTGACTGCTCTTGCAGAGGACCTAGGTTTGATTCCCAGCCTCCACATGGCGGCTAAGAACCGTCTTTAAGCCAGGTGTGGTGGTGCGTGCCTTTAATCCTAGCACTTGGGAGGCAGAGGCAGGTGGATCTCTGTGAGTTCAAGGCTAGCCTGGGCTACAGAGTGAGTTCCAGGCCAGCTGGGGCTAAAGGGAAACCCTGTCTCAAAAAATAAAAAATAAAAAGTAATTGATATGCATTTTGTTATGAACTAGAAAATGTCTAATACACACACACACACACACACACACACACACACACACACGCGCGCGCGCGCGCGCACGCACACGCACGCACACACAACTTTAATCCCCCATGATCCAAAAACTGACATAGAGCTCAGTGTTTCATTTTTCAGTTAAAGGCAGCTTTTCTTTTACTTTCTAAAACTGTGTCCTTCCTATTTTTCCAACTGAAAAAAAAAAAAAGGAAGAGTTAAAAAGATTACCCCAAGCTTGGAAGTGTAGGTCAGTGGTAGGGTGTGTGCTGAATGGAAGGGCAGACCTGGGCAAGATGCCCACACCCATCCAATAAAGAGTTCTGACACTCCTGTCACACATAAGGGGCTAAAAGCAAAGCTAGTTTATCTGACAAGAGTTTAAAATCCCCAATAATATCACCCAGTCTCTCAGAGGGAAAGAGTTACACTAAATATAGAACACTCAGAGAACAAACTGAAAGCCAAAATGGTGAATAAGTAAAAGAAAATAAGAAGTTGTGAACCAGGTGTCAGGCCACAAATAGAAAGAGTCTGTGAATGTCTGGAATCTGGGATTGATTTCCCAGTCACTGGAGGATGCATAGACCCACAGAACGATTTCCTTTATCTGCTA
Organism: Rhizomys pruinosus; assembly: GCA_009823505.1. Taxonomy (NCBI): domain Eukaryota; kingdom Metazoa; phylum Chordata; class Mammalia; order Rodentia; family Spalacidae; genus Rhizomys; species Rhizomys pruinosus. The sequence goes on from VZQC01012828.1 coordinate 1,280,811, forward strand.
AGGACTCCTGGTCACCAATAGATCAGCACCTCCCAAAGGCCTGTGTGCCATGCTCTGCAGACAGGCACCAGCCTACCAGATCCTCAGCCCTTGCTAGCAGTGCTGACAATTTCTCTGCCCAATACTTCTTTTTCCTTTCTAATTAACTTCTAGGGGTGATTTTCCAGTAGTCCCTTCTAAAAAGTGTTTTGCTACTCATAATATTACTCAAGACAGGGTAAGCGTTTGAGGGTAGCCTCAAGGGATACATTGGCCGCCTTTCCTTGGGAGACAGCTCTCCACGAATCTCAAGTGTTCCTGCCGGAAGTGTTGCTCATCCTCCGTTTTTGGATCACCTTGCCCAGGATGCTTACATTGAGAACAGCCTTGGAGAATAGAGACCTATCCTTCTAGAGCTGACAGCCAGACGCCTCCTGTCCAGTGTCACAAGGTTGGTGATTCACTCTGCACCAGAGGCCAGCTGGCTCACTTGCAGCCCATTATTGTGCTATTTTGCAAATATTTTATAAGCCAGTTTGAACCACTTTTGCTCCATGATCAGCCCGTGACAAGCCTATTGGGACAAATGGCTCACTGAAAACAGCTTCTGTTCAGATTTGGAAATTGTGCCATTTGGATGATTTCATTCCTTTTTGACTCTTACCTAGTTTTATTTTCAACACCAAATCTGCATTTAATTCTGGCTGGCTGTCAAACATATTATTAGTGTGCTTTGGGAACTTAAAAACAGGCTGGCTTGCCATATGGTTGGTGCTGAGAATCACGGGGATAAATCTGTCATCTGCCCAGTAGCCAAAGGTAGTCCTGGAGGCCAGCAGCAGCTGCCCAGACAAGCACAGCCAGAATGGGGTCATGGCAGAGTAAGTATCCTTGAAGACAGGAACAGGAACTTAGTCAAGGACTAGATTTTAAAAGATGAGGGGATGGCAAGACGGCTTAGTGGGTAATGAAGCTTGCTGCCAAGCTTGATGACCTAAGTTCAATTCCCCAGCACCCACATGGAAGGAGGAGGAAAATCAGCTCTTGAAAATTGCTGACCTCCACACACTGAAAGCCAAAATGGTGAATACGTAGAAGAAAATAAGAAGCTGTGAACCAGGTGTCAGCCCACAAATAGAAAGAGCCTGTGGCCGGGCGTGGTGGCCCATGCCTTTAATCCTAGCACTTGAGAGGCAGGTGGATCTCTGTGACTTCAAGGCCAGCCTGGTCTACAGAGTGAGTGTCAGGCCAGCTGAGACTAAAGGGAGACCCTGTCTCAAAAAGACCGAAAAAGAAAGCACCTGCGAATGTCTGGAATCTGGGATTGCTCTCCCAGTCTCTGGAGGATGCATAGACCCACAGAACAATTTCCTTTATCTGCAAAGGACTCCTGGTCACCAACAGATCAGCACCTCCCAAAGGCCTGTGTGCCATGCTCTGCTGACAGGCACCAGCCTACCAGATCCTCGGCCCTTGCTGGCAGTGCTGACAATTTCTCTGCCCAACACTTTTTTTTTTTCCTTTCAAATTAGCTTCTAGGGGTGATTTTCCAGTAGTCCATTCTAAAAAGTGTTTTGCTATTCATAATATTACTCAAGACAGGGTAAGTGTTCGATGGTGGCCCCAAGGGATACATGGGCAGGCACGCATACACACACACACACACACACACACACACACACACACACACAAGTATAATTTAAATGTTTTTTGCTTTTTATTTTTTTATATATATTTTATACAAGATTATCGAATCCACACCCGTGTCCCCCACTGTATTAGTCACTTTCTGTTGCTGTGATAAAACCACCATGAGCAAGGGAACTTATAAAAGGAAGAGTTTATTTGAGCTTACCATTGACGGTTCCAGGGAATCAGCAAGCCGAGGGTCACATCTCACAATGAGCACAGGAAGCAGAGAGAGACTGGAGACTGCAAGACTTGTTAAACTCACCAAGCCTGCCCCCAATGATGTACTTCCTCCAGTACAGCCACACCTTCTAAGACCTCCAAGAACAGTGCCACCAACTGGGGACAAAATGTCTGAATACTTAAAGCCTATGGGGGACACTCATTCAAACCACCACATTCCACTCCCTGGCCCCCATAGGCTCCTTACCATATAAAATGCAAAATGCATTTAGTCCAACCTTAAAAGTCCCCATAATCTTTACCAGTCTCAATTCTATTTAAAAGTCTACAGTCCAAAGTCTCTTCTGAGACCCAGGCTAATCTCTTTAACTGTAAGCTCCTGTGAAATCAAAAGACAAACTACATACTCCCAACATACAGTGGAACTGAATACACACTCCCATTCCAAAAGGGAGGAATAGAGGCATAGTGAGGAAATACTGGACCAAAACAAGACCGAAAACCAGCAGGGCAAACACCAAGTCCAGTAGCTCCATGTGCAACTTCTGGGACTTGACTTCCAAAGGGCTTAGATGGCTCGGCTCTTCCAGCTTTGCTTACAACATACATCTCTTTCTTAGGCCAGTACCACTCCCTGTATGCAGCTCTTCTTGGCAAATATCTCACAGCTCTGGCATCTCAAATGTCTTCTTGGGGGTCTCCACTGCCAACCAGGCTTCACATTCACAGCTTCACATAATGGCTTATCAGGGCCTTCTTTATGCAGGGACACCCCTGCTGCACTCTGCCTGGCTTCTGCAGCCCTCTGAAACCATGGAGGAAGAACTGATAACCCCTTCACTCTTGCAAACTTCATGCCTCTAAAGCCAGTACCATGTGAATGAAACTGCCAAGTTTGGCTGCAAGTTTGAGATGGACCCTGGCCTATTTCAACCACATTTGCAACTTTTCTCTGCCCTGGACTTGTTGGAACAGAAAACCCTTTCAGTATTTTTCTTTCAAACGTTGGAGGATTAGCTGGGTGTGGTCTTGCCCGGAAAGTACTGTTTCTGTTGTTTACTTGTAAATCTTGAGGCCCCTCCTTAATCACTTTAATCTCACTTTTTCCATTGTTTACTTGTAAATAGCTAGGCCTCTCCTTAATCGCTTTAATTTCCTTATCAAAAGGAACCTCTCCTTCACATGCCTTGCCCCACCTTTAATCTTCCTAGTGCAGTTTTCAGATCCAAACTGTACATTCTGCATTTCTTTCTGCCCCATCTGCTCTTCTTCACTGTAGATCTGCACAATATTCACCATCAATAGCCACACCACCATTTCTACATTAGGCTGTCTTGAAATATCCTCCACCAAGGACTTTAGTCCATTGCTTTTCAACTTAGCATCAGGCAAGCATTTGGGCTGTGGGAAAACTGCTGCCAGACTCTTTATCAAAATATCCCAGTTGCTGCCTAAGTCTTTATTTTCCTCTGGAACTACATTTTTTGCAGCAATGCTTTGTTCCAGGCTTCTACTAGAATGGCCCGTTAAGCTCTGCTTACAGTAGTCAATAGCTTTTCTAGCCCAAAATTCAATTCCAGTCTTCCACATTTCTCCAAACATCCACATGGTCAGGTTCTTCACAGATAACAGACTACTCTCTGGTACCAAATAACTACTAGTCACTTTTCTGTTGCTGTGTGTGTGTGTGTGTGTGTGTGTGTGTGTGTGTGTGTGTGTGTGTGTGTGATAAAACCACCATGAGCAAGGGAACTTATAAAAGGAAGAGTTTATTTGAGCTTACCATTGATGGTTCCAGGGAATCAGAGTCCATTGTGGCGGGAAGCATGGTGGCCGGGGCTGGAGCAGCAAGCCAAGGGTCACATCTCTCGCAATGAGCACAGGAAGCAGAGAGAGAGAGACTGGAGACCACAAGGCTTGTTAAACTCACTAAGCCTGCCCCCAATAATGTACTTCCTCCAGCATGGCCACACCTTCTAAGAACTCCAAGAACAATGCCACCAACTGGAGACAAAATGTCTGAATACTTAAAGCCTATGGGGGACACTCTCATTCAAACCACCACACCCACCCTACCCCCCCACCCCACCAGAGCTCATGTATTCTGCCAAACATGCTTTTCATCTCTTTCTCAGTCTTTCTCAAAATTCTCCATGTGCAAATTGACTGTTTTGAGAAGTTCACTGTTTTAGTCAGTTCTTTGATTCAGTCCTTTCTGTTGTTGTTGTATCCAATATCCATCACTCCCAACTGCTTGGACAAAAGCTGAAGGAGCCATGCACAAGAAATACTTATAACTAGATAATTGGCACTAGCATCCACAGATGAGGGATACCATTTGTCATTTGTTTTTCTAGGACTGTGTTACTTCACTCAGTATGATGTCTTCGAGATCCAGTCATTTTCCTGCAAAGCTCATGATGACATCTTTCTTTTTTTTAATTAATTTTATTTATTTCTGTATGTGTATGAATGTACTGTCTGCATGCAAGTTTGTGCACCCGTGTCGTGCAATGCCGAGGAGGTCAGAAGAGGATGTTGGATTCCCCTGGAACTGGAGTTCTCCTGGAATTGGAGTTTCAGATGGTTCTTGGCTGCCATGTGGGTGCTGGGGATCGAACCCAGGTCCTCTGTAAGAGCGGTCGGTGCTCTTAACCGCTAGGCCATCTCTCCAGCCCCGATGTCATTTCTTTACTGCTGCACAGAACTCCATTGTGTAGATGTACCACATTTTCTCTATCCACTCGTCAGATGAGTGGCATTTGGGTTGGTTCCAGCTCCTTGATATTGTGAGGAGAGCTGTGCTTCAGCTGGTATTGGGAGATCTCCCTTATTTTAAATGTTTAAGGGACTGGAGAGATGGTTCTTGCAGAGGTTCAGTTTCCAGCACCCACATGGAAGCTCACAACTGCCTTTAACTCCAGTTTCAGGGCATCTGATGCCTTCTCTGTGTCACAGAATTCTACATACATGTGTCCCACATAATACCCACAAGTACACACACATATATGTAAAAATAGAAAATAAGGAGCCAGGCGTGGTGGCGCATGCCTTTAATCCTAGCACTTGGGAGGCAGAGACAGGCAGATCTCTGAGTTCAAGGCCAGCCTGGTCTACAGAGAGACCTCCAGAACAACTGGGACTAAAGGGAGACCCTGTCTCAAAAATAGCAAAAAAAAAAAAAATTTAAAATGTTAGCCAGGCGTGGTGGCGCACGCCTTTAATCCTAGCACTTGGGAGGCAGAGACAGGCAGATCTCTGAGTTCAAGGCCAGCCTGGTCTACAGAGAGACCTCCAGAACAACTGGGACTAAAGGGAGACCCTGTCTCAAAAATAGCAAAAAAAAAAAAAATTTAAAATGTTAGCCAGGCGTGGTGGCGCACGCCTTTAATCCTAGCACTTGGGAGGCAGAGACAGGCGGATCTTTGTGAGTTCAATGCCAGCCTGGTCTACAGAGTGAGTTCCAGGACAGCTGGGGCTACAGGGAGACCCTGTCTCAAAAAGACAAAAAAGAAATGGGTCTCTTCGCACGAGACAAATGGGTCTCTCATGCTAAATTGTTCCATCTGTCCTCCCGAGACATCTCACATCTGTAGTACCAGGTGGCTCTGACTCACAAAGATCACCGCTCGACCTCTGAGCCGTCCATCCATGTGCAGAGGAGGTTAAGGCGGTCGCCGCCACCCAGGTGTCTATTCCAGACGCCTGGCTAACATTTTAAATTTTTTTTTTTTTTTTTTTATTTGCCTCAATCCTCTCTTGTAGACATGGGTCTCCCTCCTTTAGTCCAGTGTGTTCCTGTAGATCCCTCTACTGATAAGACCGCAGGCTGGCATTAGAACTCAGTATGATACTGCCCTGTCTCAACCTGAAGGTTCCCATCCAATTTGTATGGCATTCTAAACCCGCGCGTGCCGCTTGGGTTACATCTCCTTACGCGCCTGCGCTGTACCTCATTATAAATGTGTTTTTTTTATTTCTCTTTGCCTATTGTTGAGAGCCAAGGGTCTAACTCTTTAGTCCATTTTGTTCTGGTACGGTTTCTCATACTGTAGACCAGGCTGGCCTTGTATATATCTCCAGAGACTATCTATGCTCCTGTCTCTGTCGTCTCCTCGCCTCCCAACTGCTAGACATTCCATGAGGAATCATTATGACGCTCAACAGCTTATTTTGAACAACCGCATAGGACTGCCAATTATATTTTACACTAGTTTTTACAATATATGATGTGCGTCGTACTTGTGGGGATATTGTGAATTGTAGGGACACATGTAATAGTACGAAACTATTCTGGTGATACACTAGAGAGAGGCATCAGATGCCCTGAATACTGGAGTAAGAGGACAGTTGCGTGAGCTTCAATGTGTTGCGTGCTGGGAAATATTGTATACCTCGTGCAAGAACGCATTTCTCTCCAGTCCCTTAAACATGTTAAAATAAGGGAGATCTCCCAATACCCAGCTGTATAGCCACAGCTCTCTTCCAATACCAAGGAGCTGTTGATACAAACGCCAAATGCCACGTCATTGCCTTGTACGAGTGGATTTCCGCAGAAAAGGGTTTGTGGTACAATCCTACACAATGGTTTTGTATGCACGATAAGAAATGACATCTTGGCGGCAGTAGATGGCCCCTAGCGGTAGGGCTCCTCACCGACTTAAGCGCTGACATCTTACAGAGGACCTGGGGTTCGATCTCCCAGCACCCACACCAATTGTCAAGCACGACACAAGGCCCCGGCTTACCGGCCTATTTGGAGTCGGGGTCCATGGTCCGCAAGGCTGGAGGCTCGCGAGCCAGGCCAGGCGCGGCTAGCTGACGGGAGTGGGGAAAGTAGGCAGGGGTGGCTGTCATCAAAGGCAGAACATGAACAGAACCTCCACCCAAATAATCATAATTGTCGTTAACCAGCAGTTTCTGGCCAGTTTAGATTCAGGATCGAAGCTCCTTAACCGACGATAATTCCGTGTACTATCCAGCTAAAGAATCTTCCTCGTTTTCATTAAAAAAATAGAAAATAATTNAAAAAAAAAAAAAAAAAAAAAAAAAAAGAAAATTTAAAATGTTAAAGATGACCACTGACTGATGGAGAATCCAGAGGCTTACTATCACTGAGTACAGTGCTCTGCTCAGCCAAAGTAACTGCTGTGTTAAAAATGGGTGCTGCAGGCTGAGGATGGAGTACAGCTGGCAGAGTGTTTGCCAAGCATGCACAAAGCCCAGCACTGAATAAAACAAGGCCTATTGGTGAGCGCCTGTAATTCCAACACTTGGGAGGCTGAAGGAGAAGCATCAGAAATTCAAGGTCATCCTCAGCTACATGATGAGTTGGAGACTAGCCTGGCTAGTACAACTAGCTACATGAGTCTCTTGTCTCAAAAAAACGAACTGGGTGTAGTGGCAGGTGACTTTAATCCTAGCACTTGGGAGGCAGAGGTGGGTGGGTGGATCTCAGTGAGATTGTGAGTTCCAGGCCAGCTGGGGCTACAAGGAGACCCTGTTTCAAAAGACAAAAAATAACAATAAATCAAACAAATAATAAATAACAATGTGGCTGATAATGAAGCAGGGCACAGCAAATCAACCTGCTTCCATCAACGTGTCCGCACACAAATATTGTCGAGTCTGTGACCAAGCTAAGAGTCACAGAGTAGTCAACAAGTCACCTGCTCAACACTTAGAGGAGACAGAACACCCTACAGGAGAGTCAACAGGCTTTCATTGACAAGGGGGTATGTTCTGCAAAACTATTCGATGGCTTTAAAAAAAAATTAAAGTTTATTTCTTTTACATAAAAGGCAGTCCTGGCCATAGCAAAAACTGTTGTAGCAGGACCTCTGGCTTCTAGAAACTTGTTGGTCCCCTCTTCACCCGGGGCCTCTACCTGGTGCCCAGAGATGGCCACCCTAGCTTCAGCTACCCCAGGCTGCACATTCTATCCTCAGCAAAGATAAAATGACAGAAGCCATACTCCTTCCCTTTAAGGACACTCAGAGTCAACAGTATTCCAGATATGCACCAAAGGCTGGGACTTCACCAGATGGCCACGTGCACTAAAGAACCTGCTAAACTCACAGGAGAATGCGTAATGGACAAGATCAGCAGCCTGGGATGCCAAGCAGACAATGCCCTGGAGAGGCCTAACTCTGGGGATACTCAGAGGCTCCAGGAGGACACTGGAATGAATCGTAAGGATTCTAAGTTCGTTGGAGAATGGAGAAGGGCACATTCCATGTAGAGAAGAGTTCACACAAAGACCTGGGAGTGAGAAGAAGCATGATGCTCTGGGAAAGTCAAAGCTTTTTTGAAAAACCAAGCATATAATCCAGTACTAGGGAAGCAGAGGCAGGAGGATCTTAAGGACAAGGCCAAACTGATTATCCTGAGCTATACAGCTAGAAAGACCTGTGTCAAAAAAGAAATGATAGGACAAGAGAGATGGCTCAGTGGTTAAGAGCACTGGCTGCTCTTGCAGAGGATCACCACTTGTAGAAGAATTAAATTTAAACCATTACCTCTTGCCCTGTACAAAAGTTAACTCCAGATGGAACAAAGACCTCAACGTGAAACCGCAAACTCTGAAGGTGATAGAAGAAAAAGTTGGCAGCAGACTACAAGACATAGGCATAGGAAAAGACTTCCTAAATCAGACAGTAGCTGCACAAGAATTAAGGTCGACAATTGACAAATGGGACCTCATTAAACTCAAAAGTTCTGTACATCAAAAGAAACAATCAAGGAAGTGAAGAGAAATCCCACAGAGTGGGAGGAAACCTTCACTGCAGATACATCTGACAAAGCATTGATTTCCAGAATATATAAACTACTCAAAAAACAAAGAAAAAAGAAAACAAATGACCCACTCNCTCCAAGCCAGCTGGGCTACAAGGAGAACCCGTTTTCAAAAGACAAAAAATAAACAATAAATCAAACAAATAATAATAACAATGTGGCTGAATAATGAAGCAGGGCACAGCAAATCAACCTGCTTCCATCAACGTGTCCGCACACAAATATTGTCGAGTCTGTGACCAAGCTAAGAGTCACAGAGTAGTCAACAAGTCACCTGCTCAACACTTAGAGGAGACAGAACACCCTACAGGAGAGTCAACAGGCTTTCATTGACAAGGGGGTATGTTCTGCAAAACTATTCGATGGGCTTTAAAAAAAATTAAATTAAATATTCATTCTTACATAAAAGGCAGTCCTGGCCATAGCAAAAACTGTTGTAGCAGGACCTCTGGCTTCTAGAAACTTGTTGGTCCCCTCTTCACCCGGGGCCTCTACCTGGTGCCCAGAGATGGCCACCCTAGCTTCAGCTACCCCAGGCTGCACATTCTATCCTCAGCAAAGATAAAATGACAGAAGCCATACTCCTTCCCTTTAAGGACACTCAGAGTCAACAGTATTCCAGATATGCACCAAAGGCTGGGACTTCACCAGATGGCCACGTGCACTAAAGAACCTGCTAAACTCACAGGAGAATGCGTAATGGACAAGATCAGCAGCCTGGGATGCCAAGCAGACAATGCCCTGGAGAGGCCTAACTCTGGGGATACTCAGAGGCTCCAGGAGGACACTGGAATGAATCGTAAGGATTCTAAGTTCGTTGGAGAATGGAGAAGGGCACATTCCATGTAGAGAAGAGTTCACACAAAGACCTGGGAGTGAGAAGAAGCATGATGCTCTGGGAAAGGTCAAAAGCTTTTTTTTGAAAAACCAAGCATATAATCCAGTACTAGGGAAGCAGAGGCGAGGAGGATCTTAAGGACAAGGCCAAACTGATTATCCTGAGCTATACAGCTAGAAAGACCTGTGTCAAAAAAGAAATGATAGGACAAGAGAGATGGCTCAGTGGTTAAGAGCACTGGCTCTCTCTTGCAGAGGATCACCACTTGTAGAAGAAAAATTAAACCATACCAACTCTTGCCCTGTACAAAAGTTAACTCCAGAATGGAACAAAGACCTCAACGGGAAACCGCAACTCTGAAGGTGATAGAAAGAAAAAGTTGGCAGCAGAACTACAAGACATAGGCAAAAGGAAAAGACTTCCTAAATCAGAAACAGTAAGCTGCACAAAAATTAAGGTCGACAAATTGACAAATGGGACCACTATTAAACTCAAAAGTTCTGTACATCAAAAGAAACAATCAAGGAAGTGAAGAGAAATCCCACAGATGGGGAGGAAAACCTTCACTGCAGATACATCTGACAAAGCATTGATTCCAGAAATAATAAACTACTCAAAAAACAAAGAAAAAAGAAAACAAATGAACCACCGTCAATAGAGGGAGCAAAGAACGAACAGAGACTTCACAAGTGAGGAATTAGAGATGGCTGAGAACACCCTTAAAAGTGTTCAACATCACTAATTGTTAAGGAAATGCAAATCAAAACCACTTTAAGATATCATCTAACTCCAATAAGACTGGCTAGGATCAAAGAAAATAAATGATACCAAGTGCTGGAGAGGTTGTGGGGAAAGGGGAACACTCATACCACTGCTGGTGGGAAGTAAACTTGTACAGCCACTATGGAAAGCAGTGTGGAAACCCTTGGAAGACTTGGAATGAACTTGCCACCCGACCCAGCCATACCACTCCTATGGGCATGTAACCTCAACTCACCCCACCACAGAGATACAATGCACAGCCATATTTATTGCAGCTCTCTTCACAATAGCAAGGAGCTGGAACCAACCCAAATGCCCCTCAATGGATGAGTGGATAGAGAAAATGTGGTACATCTACACAATGGAGTTCTATGCAGCAGTAAAGAAAGACGACATTACAAGCTTTGCAGGAAAATGGCTGGAGCTAGAGGACATCATGCTGAGTGAAGTAACAGTCCCAGAAAAACAAACGACGAATGGTATCCCTCATCTGTGGATGCTAGTACCAATTACCTAGTTGTAAGTATTTCTTGTGTAGGGCCCCCTGAGCTTTTATCCAAAGCAGTTGGGCGTAATGCATATTGGAAACAACAACAACAACAACAACAACAACAACAACAGAAAGGACTGCATCAAAGAACTGACTGAAACAGTGAACTTCTATTCAAAACAGTCAACTTCCTCGTGGAGAATATTGAGAAAGACTGAGAAAGAGATGAAAAGCATGTTTGGCAGAATGCATGAGCTCTGGCGGGGTGGGGGAATGGGCGGGAACACGGGTCTAGATTTGTTAAAACAAAAATAAAAATAAATTTATGTGAAAAAAAAAAGAAACAGGACCAACTTGATGGTTGATCAAAGAAAAACAAGTTTTAAAAGGAAACAGCACTGGGGTGCTAGCTCAATAAACAAAGCACTTGCCATAAAAATTTAAAGACTCAAATCCAGATTCTCGGCACTCATAAAAGTCTAGTGGCCATGACAACCTGTCTAGTGGCCATGACAGCGCTCAGAAGGCAGAGATAAAATCTCCAGAGCAGGGAGCAGATGGACCAGCCATCTTGGCAAGCTCTGGGGCTTAACTGACAGACCTGCCTTAATGAAAATGGTAGAGAACCAGAAGGCTCCAGACATCAGCCTCAGGCCCCCACATGCATGCCTACACATGAACACACCTGCATACGTGTAAGGTCACAAGCCCACCTAAGTTGGAGATTTTCCAGGAAGCCAACTGAGGTAGCAGTTCCAGAAGGTTGCTCCAATCAGGCTCCTACTGATAAGGGTCACAAGCCTCAGTTTATCTCGAGATACTTCTACTGATACCAGCCACAGATCCACCTACCTATGCACATTTCAACTGCCAGTTTGGGACATTCTGCCTGCTGGTTATCCTAATCCCAACACAGGCAGGCCAGCCGCCATGCCTGAAATAAACCCGACTTCTGTATCGGGGTCCTGACTCTTTCTCCCCTTGTGCCAAGTCTCCCCTCAAAATGAACCTAACAATATGTATACCACACAGAGACATATGCTCCCCCCTCAAAAAACCAAAAAGGAGTGTCCAAAGTGTTGGCTCCCAGAAGGCAGTGCAAGTCTGATGAACTGAGCTTGGTCCCTGGAACCCACATAGAGGTAGACAGAGCTGATGAGATCAAGTTGTCCTCTGACCTTCACGTGTGCTGAGGCATGTATACACACACACACACACACACACACACACACACACCAAGGAAGTGTTGGGGGTGAATCCGAGAGATGTCTCAGTGGTAAAGAGCACTGGCTGCTCTTGCACAGGACACAGGTTTGGTTTCCAGCACCTACATGGCAGCTAACAACTGTCCTAAACTCCCGTTCCAGGAGATCGGACACCCTCTTCTGACCTCCACAGACATTGCACAACATGGGTGCACTTACATACATGCAGGCACAATGGTCATACACGTAAAATAAAATTTAATAAAAATCCAATAAAAAAAAATTGTTGGAGGAGAGCTGGGTCTACAGCTCAGTGGTCCTGTGCTTGTGGAACCCAAAGGGCAAGAACCTTTGTAAGACTCTGGACTCAGATCTCTAGCATCACAATAAAAACTTAACAAAAGCTAAATAGAAAGATGTTAAAAGACAATGAGATGGCCGGGCGTGGTGGCGCACGCCTTTAATCCTAGCACTTGGGAGGCAGAGGCAGGCGGATCTTTGTGAGTTCAAGGCCAGCCTGGTCTACAGAGTGAGTTCCAGGACAGCTGGGGCTACAGGGAGACCCTGTCTCGAAAACTCAAANAATCAAAAAAAAAAAAAAAAAAAAAAAAAAAAAATGAGATGGCTCAGACAGACGTAACAATGTTCAGTAATGACCAGCCTAAAATCTTAGTTCTTAAAGGCTAATATATACAAAGCCCATGGCACACTTAGTCTAAATGACAAGTGGGACACAGTCCCAAGTGAAATCAGGAACCATTTCAGGACTACCAACTAATGCTTAGTTCCTTTTAAATATAGTGGTCTTGAAAGCCCCTGGCTACGTCAATAAGACAAATAGAAAGAGATAAATGGGGTACTAAATAAAAAGAGTCAAATCTATCTCTATTTTGGGGCAACATATTAATACAAAAGAGATCCCCGGAATTCTCACACAAAGAAAACTGTTAGAAAATGATCAACCAACCTTATGGGCAAAGTACCAGCATTTAAAATCACAGCATAAGAAATCCTGTAGCCTTAAGTGCCGGTGTGGTGGCCGCACAGCCTTAATCCTAGCACATGGGAGGCAGAAGGCAAGGCGGATCCGCTGTGAGATTCAAGGCCAGCCCTGGTCTACAGAGGAAGTTTAACCAGGACAGCTAGGAGACCTACCGGGAGACCCTGGTCTCAAAAGACAAAAAAAAAAAAAATCTGTAGCCTTTTTATATGCCAATACAAGCAAGAAAAGAGATCAAAGAAACACGCCCATTTACAACAGCCGGAAAGAAAAAAAAACAGAATAAAACCTACCAAAGGAGATGAAAGAACTCTACAATAGAAAACTTTTTATAAATTTTATTTATATTTACAGTGTTGTAGAAGGGTAGCTGTCTACTGTAGGAAAAGTTGTGCCATGGTTTCGGTGCAATGCCTCAGAAGGTCAGAGAAGGGTGTCAGAAGAGGGTGTCCGGATATCCCCTAGGAACTGGAGTTAAGAAAGACGGTTTCTCAGCGCCATGTGGAGCTGGGAATTGGAACCAGGTCCTCAATCTGCAAGAGCAAGTCGGCACTCTTACCACATTAATGGCTCTCTTCCAGCAACAAATAAAATCTTTTTAAATCTCTGAAGAAAGAAGACTGAGGAAGAAAGTGGTAATGGAAAATTCCATCCCATGCATTGGGAGAATAGTGTAAAAAAAGCCCATACTAAAAGACTATCAAAAGCAATTTATACATTTGATGCAATTATCAACAGATCAAAATCCCCAATCAATAATTATTTCCATTCCAGCCTGCTGCGCGACCGCTCTCGCTTAGTCTTCATTTCTCGCTCGATCTGTCTCCTGGTACTTGTGTACGATCATATCATTTCATTCTCTCTCCTGCTATATTCGTTCCGCTACAGCTCTTCCTCTTCCTTTCCTCCTCCTCCCACTCCTCCCCCCCCAAAAAAAAAGGAAAAAAAAAAAAAACGAAAAAAACAACAAAAACACAAAAACAAAAAAAAAAAAACACAAAAAAAAAACAAAAACCTAAAACACAAAAAGAAAAAAAAAGAAAAAAAAACAAAAGATCAAAACAGACCAAGAAAAAAACCAAAAACCACGAACCAGAAAAAAAAAAAAAAAAAAAAAAAAAAAAAAAAAAAGAAAAACAACAAAAAGACAAAAAAACAAAGAGAGGAAACAAAAAAACACAAACAAGAAAGAAAAACAACAAAAAAGGGAAAAAAACAAAAGAAACACACAAAAAAAAAAAAAAGAAAACTTTGTGGTTCAAGGTACAAAAGGCATCCGAGAAAACTGGAGACCAGTGAGACAGGAGAGGGGCTGCAAGGCCTGGTGTGGACAGCAGATCTCAATAGAGCATGGAAGTCACGTGGTAGAGCTCCCTCGGCCACACCAGACTGAGAGGACAGCCCCGGCAGAGACTTGGTTTCTGGATGTTCTCAGATAATGGAAACTGGGGACAGAGAAACGGGGAACAGAGTATGGAGAGGAAGGCAGAGTCCACTCATGATGGGACCCAAGGGCAAACCTAAATCTCTTCAAGGTCATAGTCTACCAGTCATGACGGGATGGAGGGCAAACCTAAATCTCTTAGAGGTCATCATCTACCAGTCATGACGGGCCCGAGGGCAAACCTAAATCTCTTCAAGGTCATAGTCTACCAGTCATGACGGGATGGAGGGCAAACCTAAATCTCTTAGAGGTCATCGTCTGCTCTTGGAGGTGCTGGACAAGACGGGCTCCCTGTTATATTCAGTTGTAGTTGTTTGGGGAGGTCAGGTGGCAGTAGGCCATTATCATGGGCAACTCAGAACTAGAATCAGCAAGCACTCTTCCTCTAAGAGAGCCAGGTCTTGTACCCGGAAGACTTGAATCTCAGGCCCCTCAGGCACCCTATGAGGGCATATCAGCCCCCCTGGAGGGTCCAACTCCAGACAGAGACAGAGAGAGAAAGTAGAAGCCTGGGTCACAGAGCACTGCAGCCAGAGAACCACACCCAGGCCGGGCACTAGGACCTCTCAAGTTATTTGCTGAGCAAGCAGAGGCCTCTTTTGAGATAGTCAGAGAGGACTAGGCCATCCCTGACACAAAAGATGGGGCCTTGAATGCAAGTGATAGGGTGTGCTGGATACAGTGCTGAGTCCCTGCCTCGCAAATCTCATAGTAACTCTGCAAGGCGGTCATTATTAGCGTCATTCTCAACTAATCATGGGGAAAGAGGTTAGCAAGACTGAAGAACTGGCCCAAGGTCCCAATACTGTTAAAACAGAGTCGGGATGTCACCTAGAGACTGTGGCCCCTGCACTGGCCGGCTTCCCTTCAGGACACACAGCCCAGTCCGTAGGCACACTTAGCAGCCTGGCTCCTTACACCTCCCCAGCAGCCTTCGGAGTCTAATTTGGTTTCCTGAGTTGGCTTTTTTTTTTTTAAACCAAGGAGCCACTTTCGAGTTAGCTGTAAATTATTAAGCTGATTCCCACTACAAATCAGCCTCCTGTGAGTTTGGACTGTGGGAGTCCGTTTATCCAGGTCCTAAGCAGCTCTGGAGAACAAACGCCAGGGGTTCTGGATGGACGGGGCAGAGTGCAGACCCCAAGCCAGCACTCACAGACACCTGGACACGTCCTCCAGCCCAGGCCTACAGCCAGGAGGTCAGCTTGCAGGGTCGACTGAGAGATGTTTTCCTGGGTCCTTACCTCAGCTCTGCACACAAGGACCTGAGGGGAAGGGACCCAGGCCTGTCCTCAATGTCCAACTCCCCCCCACAAATCCCTGCTGCCATTCAAAATCTCCACTTGGCTGCTTGCCTGGAAAAGCAGGAGAAAAGAGAATGAAATGAAAAGGAGGAAATAGTGGGGAAGGCAGGAGCACAGAAGGCTGTATCCTCGCCATCAACGGCCTGACAGCGGGGGAAGGTGCGGGGGCACCCTCGTTCTAGCACCCCTGCCCCCACTGCCACCGAATGCCCAGCTGTGGCGTAAGCAGCGGAGGCTTCTTCCCAACCATCCTTCGCTCACCACTTGGGGGGCCCAGCCCAGTCAAACTCAAAAAAAAAAAAAAAAAAAAAAAAAAAACAATGAGATGGCTCAGCAGGTAAAATGTTCAGTATGCCAGCCTAACAATCTTAGTTCTTAAAGGCTATATATGACAAGCCCATGGCCACTATTCTAAATGGACAGTGGGAAGCAGTCCCATTGAAATCAGGAACATTTCAGGACTAGCCACTATTCTTGTTCCTTTTAAATATAGTGCTTGAAGCCCTGGCTACAGCAATAAGACAAGAGAAAGAGATAAATGGGGTACTAATAGAAAAGAGTCAAATTATCTCTATTTGGGGGCAACATATTATACAAAAGAGATCCCCAAATTCTCCCAGAAAACTTGTAGAAATGATCAACACTTTGGGCAAAGTACCAGGATTTAAAATCAACTTAAAAATCTGTAGCCTTAGCTGCGTGTGGTGGCGCACGCCTTTAATCCTAGCACATGGGAGGCAGAGGCAGGCGGATCTCTGTGAGTTCAAGGCCAGCCTGGTCTACAGAGTGAGTTCCAGGACAGCTAGGGCTACAGGGAGACCCTGTCTCAAAAAGACAAAAAAAAAAAAATCTGTAGCCTTTTTATATGCCAATAACAAGCAAGAAAGAGATCAAAGAAACACTCCCATTTACAATAGCCTGAAAGAAAAAAAAAAACAGGAATAAAACCTAACCAAGGAGATGAAAGAACTCTACAATGAAAACTTTTTTATAAATTTTATTTATTTTACATGTGTATAAGTGTACTGTCTACATGTAGGTTGGTGCGCCTGTGTCGTGCAATGCCTCAGAGGTCAGAAGAGGGTGTCAGAAGAGGGTGTCGGATTCCCCTGGAACTGGAGTTAAAGACGGTTTTCAGCCGCCATGTGGGAGCTGGGGATTGAACCCAGGTCCTCTGCAAGAGCAGTCGGCACTCTTATCTACTAGGCCATCTCTCCAGCCCCAATAAAATCTTTTTAAATCTCTGAAGAAAGAGACTGAGGAAGAAAGTAGGATGGAAAAATTCCCATCCCATGCATTGGTAGAATATTGTAAAAATGCCCATCCTATCAAAAGCAATTTATACATTTGATGCAATTCCAATCAAAATCCCCATGATATTTTTCACAAAAATAGAAAAAAAAAAAAAACAAACCCTAAAAGTTATCCTAAAATTCCCAGAATGCCAAAGCAATCCTGAGCACAAAGAATAATGCTGAGGGACCACCATACCAGCTTTCAAGCTATATTATAGAGACATAGTAATAAAAACAGCACAGTACTGGCACAAAAATAGACATGTAGATTAATGGAACAAAATAGAAGACCCAAACACGAGCGCATGTAATTACAGCCACCTGATACTTGACAAAGATAATGAACACACACATTGAAGACAGCATCTTCAATAAATGGTGCTAGGAAAACTGGATGTCTACATGTAGAAGAATTAAATCAAACATGTATCTATTACCCAGCACAAAAATCAAAGACCTGAATGTGAAACTGAAATGCTAAAACAGTTAAAGAAAACATAGGCACTACCCTATAAGACATAGTGTAGGAAGGACTTTCTACGTCGGACTCCAATCAGAAGTTAAGGCCAACACCTGACAAACGGGTCATCATTAAACCAAAAAGCTACCGTACAACCAAGAAAAGCACAGCATGGGAAAGAATTTTGCCAGCTATACTTCGGATAGATGATTAATTTCCAGAATATACAATAAAAAAAAAAGAATCAAGAAAACAAATGACCCAGTTTATTTATTATTATTTGGGGGGGTATTTTTGAAACAGGGTCTCCCTTTAGTCCCAGCTGGCCTAAAGCTCTCTCTGTAGACCAGGCTGGCCTTGAACTCAGAGATCCACCTACCTCTGCCTCCACAGTGCTGGGATTAAAGGTGTGCGCCAACATGCCCAGTTTAAAAACTAGCTCTTCCAGAGGACCCAGGTTGGTTTCCAACAACCAATGTGGCAGTGGTCTGGAACTCCAGGTCCAGGGCTCTCTTCTGGCCTCCACAGGCAATGACATCCATGGTGCACTTACATACAGGCAGAGAAAACACACAAATACATGGTACACTTACATACGGGCAGAGAAAACACTCACACAAATACATGGTGCACTTACGGGCAGAGAAAATACACAAATACATGGTACACTTACATATGGGCAGAGAAAACACAAATACATGGCGCACTTACATACAGGCAGAGAAAACACACAAATACATGGTGCACTTACATACGAGCAGAGAAAATACACACACACGAACATGGTGCACTTATATACATGCAAAAAATCCCATACACATACATGGCATACTTATATACATGCAGAGAAAACAGTCATATACATAAAAACTACTAAATAAAATTTAAAGGGCTATGGATCTGAACAGAGTTCTCAAGAAAGGAAACAAAAATGGCTTTAAAAAAGTCTTGAACATCCGCACCAATTAGGGAAATAAAGAATGGCTAAGAGTTTTACATGAAGGATGCTTATATTCATAAATTATTACTTATTGTTAAAAATGAAAATTAAAAAAAATGGCTAAGATTAAGAAAACAATAGGGTGCACACCTTTAATCCTAGCACTTGGGAGGCAGAGGCAGGCGATCTTTGTGAGTTCCAAGGCCAGCCTGGTCTACAGAGTGAGTTCCAGGACAGCTGGGGCTACAGGGAGACCCTGTCTCAAAAAAGACCAAAAACAAAACAACAACACCCACCAAAAAAAAGGGGGGAAGGGATTTATTTATTTTTGTCTTTTTGAGACAGGGTCTCCCTATAGCCTCGGCTGGCCTCTGTAGACCAGGCTGGCCTTGAACTCACAGAGATCCACCCGCCTCTGCCTCCCAAGTGCTAGGATTAAAGGCATGCACCACCATGCCCTGATTAAAGACAGTTCTTAGCCACCATTGGGTGCTGGGAATTGAACCCGAGTCCTCTGCAAGAGCAGTCAGTGCTCTTAACCACTGAGCCATCTCTCCACCCACCGCACCCCAGGAGGGGGTGTGAATTTAAATAACATCAAATTATAGTGTAACAAAATCACAAAAATCCAGTAACAAGGAAAAAAGAAAAAGATCAACAACTGACAACAAATGCTGGTGAGGATTCAGGGAAAGGGGAACCCTTGTTCCCTGCTAGTGAGACTGCAAACCGGTACAGCCACTATGGAAATCAGTGCGGAGAAGTCTCAAAAACAGAACACAAAAACAAAGACAAAAACCCTAAAAAGAGATCTACCCTATGACTCTGCTGTAACACTTCTAAAGGTCTCAGTATCTTACTACAGATACACTTGCTGAGACGTTTATTACTGCTCTTTTCACTTCAGCTAGGAAACGGAAAACCTAAATGTCCCTCAATTGATGGATGGATGGATGATGAAAATGTGGTACATTTACACAATGGAGTTCTATTCAGCCATAAAGAAAAATGAGATCATGAAATTTGCAGGTACATGGATAGAACTGGAAAACATTATACTGAGGGAAGAAATGTCAACCCAGAAAAACAAATGTCATATGTTCTCATTTGTTGACCCTAGCTCTGAAATTTTAGATTAGAGTATATATCCTGGAGCCAGGAGAAAGGAACCACAGGATTGGGGGGGGGGGGGCTTGGGAGAGGGGGATATAGGACACAGGCTTTATCAAAAGGGAAATGGAAAACATGAGGGACCTCAAGAAGGGAGGGGGGAGGGCAACAGCGGGCTGGGAGAAGTAACACAAGGATGTCTGAAAAACAAGCATATAAAATATGAGCACATGTGTATAACAAAAATCCCAGTGGCAACACAGGAAACCTCCCTTTAACTTGTTGGTCAGGGTGGTTGAAGAGAGTCCCCAAATAGAGGCTACTGCCTTAGTCCTTGTTGCCTCCCAGAAACGAAAGGCAACACCCTATTGCTGAACACAGCACATACTATGGACGGAGGACTTGGGAGAAATTAAGCTGAACTGACCTGTAAACGTCTTCCCTGAAGACTAGCTCTCATAGTATCAGGTGATAGCAGAAGCTTTCATGGCACAAAACCAATCAGTGAACTGTGAAGTCTATAAACCACAATGATCAGTTCAGCAAAATATCCCTATTGGTACGACAGTGGCACTTTTATCTTGGGGGTAATCAACAGCTGTCTAATTGGACTTAAGGCCCACTCAACGGTAGGGAATACTGAACTATAAACATAACTAAATACCCATGGCTGGAAAGGTCACAGACCCTAGGAGAACCAGCGACTGCCACTTTCCTAAACCAATATAATTTCTTAATGTACATTTTTTTTTTTATTAAAGATAGAGTTTGTGTTGTTATTGTGACTGAGTACCAGAAGTGTGCCAGGCACAAGAGCGCTGGCCATCTTTCTCCCTGACTCCAGAGAGAGAAACTATGAAATTGAAATACTCTTGAGATTTGACTGGAAGTCAATATTGAGTCATGGTACTCAATCTCATTATTTCATTGAATGGGGCTGGAGAATTTTGAGGGTGTGCTGATGGAAAATGGATCCCCCCCCCCAAAGTATTATCCTAGAATCGTGCATTACATTGCATAAGGCATGAATTTTACATTTCAGGCCAGTACAGTAAGGATACTAGACTCAAATGAGAGACTGTGGGAACAGATGTCCAGTGATAAGGGCCACCCAACTACAGAAAGCCTAGATATCTGATTTTTATTAGATACCATGCTTTGGTGTGGCAAATCCGTTTTCACAAACTACACTTTCATTAAGTACAGCATTTAGGCCACTGACACCTTACAGCATAAAACTGAGCATTAGATGAAGAAATGGGAACATGTTTTGTGTTTGAATACTCTATGAATTGTGTAATTATTGAGGATCTCTGTAAAAACATTCCATTTACTCACTACCAGGGAAAAATTACCACAAAACATCACTGATGGGTGCTGGAGAGATGGCTCGGCAGTTAAGAGCACTGATTGCTCTTGCAGAGGACCCAGGTTCAATTCCCAGCACCCACATGGCTAAGAACTGTCTTTAGTGCTGGGCATGGTGGCGCAGGCCTTTAATCCTGGCTCTCAGGAGGCAGAAGCAGGTGGATCTCTGTGAGTTCAAAGCCAGCCTGGTCTACATAGTGAGTTCCAAGACAGCTGGAGCTACAGGGAGACAAAAGACCAAAAAAAAAAAAAAAAACGAAAAACCTCCACTCATACACATAAAATAAAAACACATGTGGCTATTTACATGCATGCACATACATGTAAATAAAAACTTTAAAAAGTAAAAAAGATACTAACAACCCGGGTCCTCACAATAAAATAAAAACAAAACTAGGGGCTGGAGAGATGGCTCAATGGTTAAGAGCACCAACTGTTCTTGCAGAGGACCCAGGTTCGATTCCCAGCAGCCACATGGCGGCTGAGGGCTGTCTTTAACACCAGTTCCAGAGGAACCTGACACCCTCCTCTGACTTCCGCAGCACTGCACGACACAGGTGCACCAACTTACATGCAGACAGTACATTCATACATGTAAAAAATAAATTTTTTTAAAAATTAAAAGAAAAAAACAAAAAAAAAGTTAAAAAAAAAAAAAACTGACTTTGGGGTGGAGAGATGATTCAGTTAAGAGCACTGGGTGCTCTTGCAGAGGACCAGGGTTCAATTCCCAGCACCCACATGGTAACTGACAACCATGTATAAGTCCAGTTCCCAGGAGCCGACCACCTCTTCTATCCTCAGGGCACCGCATGACACAGGTGCACTTACACAAATACAGGCATAGCACTCAGACACAAAGTAAAAATAAAAATAAGTTTAAGAGACAGGGATGAAGTTTGATTGGTAGAGTGGCTGCCTAGCATGCACAAAGCCTTGGGTTCCTCACCCCCCAGCACTGCACAAAGCAGGCGTGGTGGTGGTGCATGTTCATACTACTGGCACTTGGAAGGTGGAGACAAGATCAGGAATTAAAGAGCATCCTTGGCTATAGGCAACTAAACAAAGTACCCTGTAGCTTAGCCACACTTTCCTTCAACCCCTTTTCAAAACATGGTATTGGCTTCTGGCTTCATCTATCACTAGAAAGCTGCTATTGTCAAGCCAAGTCTTGGGGCCAGACATGTGGCTGACTATAGTAAGCGCATGAAGGCCAGTACTCCAAGCAGGCAGGCAGGCAGGCAGGCAGGCAGAAAAAGACATTTCATCTCTGCACTTGACTATTTCTGCCTTTGTCTTTCATCTTCATCAGTTTCGCTAGGGCACATATGCACAGAGGTCTATTATTTGGAATTTACTGTACTTCAACCTGTAATTTGTGTTCACTTTGGAAAACTTTAATTTTAAAAAAATTTTAATGTGTATTTTGCCTGTGTGCAAGTGCAGCATGTGCATGTAAGGTTCCCGTAAGTCAGACATCTCCAGGAACTATAGTTATGGACAGTTGTTAGCCATCATATGTGGGTGGTGGGAACTGAACCCTAGTCCTCTGTAAGAACAGCCAATGCTTCTAACTGCTAAACCATTTCTCCGGCCCCTGGAAAAATGGATTGTCTTAATGCCTTACATTCTCCCTCTTCTCTCTTGTAGGACTCACCCATGTGTCTCTGGTCCAGCAGTTTCCCTTTCTTTCTCCCTCACCCTTATGTCTCTGGTCCAGCAGTTTCCCTTTCTTTCTCCCTTGTTTTCAACCTTTTTCTCCTGGCATCCCCTTAATGGCAAGTGGGCAGCCATGGAAGATCTCCCATCTGTGCACCTTCCTCTGGGTTTGGTTCCCCAGTGGACTGTCATAACACTTTGTAGGGGACTCTTTTTTGGACATTTTACTTTTTCTTAGTAGGAAGTACATGGTAAACTAGACCCAGAGCCTGCTCCTACTGACAACAGGCTCAGAGACCTTTGCTCCTCCTGCCTACCAGGATAAAAACAGACTATCCACATCTGTAAGATGGCGTCAGACAGAACACATGTAAAGACACAATTCATTTGTTCATCCTTGGTCAAGTACAACCAAGCTGGTGATGTTTTCAAGAGCAAAGCCTATGCTTTGTTTTTGTAAAAGATGGCAATAAAGCTTTCACAGGAAACTGGGCTGGTGCCTACTGCATATGGTCGGCCTTTATTTTAAGTAAAGAATATATTAAGTCCTCACAAAACCAGGTTTTAAAAAATGCATCTAATAAATCTATACAGTGAATAGTATGTCTTTATTCTATTTACAGTACATTTGTTATAAATATAATACATTTTTGAAAAGCTTTTTAATTAACTTGAGATTTATATTTTAAACAGATCAACTTAATTGTAAAGTTATTTAATAAAGAATATGATCTTAATGACAAACTCTCATTGTGAAACAGTGCGATGGATATGAGATGAGGGAAAAACTCAAAACACCTCCAAAACTATATTCAAAGCATCAGAAAAAAAGTTTTCCTTTTTACAATTATGTATAAGCCATGAGAACCACCAGTTCACTGAAATATGAATGCCCTTTTAACCAAAGTTCAAAACCGACTTGAGAGGACTGTGTGAAGGACAGGAAAATCTGTATTGACCTCCAGAGAACTGCAGGGTACAGCTGGAATCTGCCACTAATGGCCTGGCAGAGTATGCTGACAAGGCCCCTGCCCTCCATAGTCAAAAGCCACCTGACAAGCTGCGATAACAGACTATAATGTTGTTAAAGAAAGGGCATGATAATGTTAAAATTCTACATTATGTGCATGTAAATTATTACCAGGTTTAAAAGAAAAGGGAAAAAATGGAATCTAAGTATTCTCACTCCAGCGTGCTTCGCATTATCAGGTAGCATCAAGTCCAAGCATTCTGCAGGAATCAAACCTCCTCCTTAACAAATTAGGTATTTCAAATGCTGCTGTGAAGCCAATTTTGGAAATTAAATCATTCTTGTGGCCCTTGGCTGTCAAGCGTCATTGATGATAATCAGGGCAGGCATGGAGTTCTGTTGACTGGTTTCAAACACTGAAGCTTGGTCTGATAACTTCGCAAATACCCTAGGCGTTCCAAGGTTATAAACACCTGTATGAACAAAGCATGCTTTCAGCTGCAAACTGTGAATTTCCTGGCTTTTCAGTTGAAGTTTATACTGTGTCTGTCCAAGCCATGTGAATGATCCATGAATTTCCAGCGCTTCTGGACTGCAGGAGGAGGCAAATAGTAAATTTGCAAACTTTTTCCTTTAAGATTTTTCTCCAAACATAATTTCTTTCATCAAGTACTTCTATTTCTGAGACTAACTATGAAACAAATTATTCATTATTGACAACATATTACTATTAACAACTGTGTTAGCAACACTTGCTACTGTTTTCTAGGCACAATGATAAGAACAGATTATCTCATTTAACACCCATAATGGCAGCTAGTACACGATGGAGCCTGATTAGTAATCTGAGCTCTTGGGGCTGGAGAGATGGCTCAGTGGTTAATGGCACCAACTGCTCTTGCAGAGGAGCTGGGTTCAATTCCCAGCACCCACGTGGCGCCTAAGAACTGTCTTTATTGCACGACATGGGTGCACCTACCTACATGCACACAGTACAGTCATACACATAAAATAAAAAAATAAATAAAATGAATGAATGAATGAAAAAAAAATCTGAGCTCTTAACCTCTTGGTTATTGTATATAAAAATGTGTGTAAAAGAATGATGGTGCCGGGCATGGTGGTGCACACCTTTAATCCTAGCACTTGGGAGGCAGAGGCAGGTGGATCTTTGTGAGTTCAAGGCCAGCCTGGTCTACATAGTGAGTTCCAGGACAGCCAGAGCTACGGGGAGACCCCGTCTCAAAAAGACCCCCCCCCAAAAAAAAAAAATGGTGATTAAACTCTGTAAAGTTTTAAAGTGGAAAGTAAGCCAGTACCCACCAGTTATTATTCTGTGATCTACATAATCATATATCTATTCTGCTTCAATTTTTAAGGTCTCTGGAATATGACATGATAATATTCATTCTATGCTTATTTTTCTAAGAATATAAAAACGCCTGAGTCCTAGAAGATGCTGCTGGCTCTAGGCCTATCAGATATGGCAGTAGGAAAATTTGTTAAATTTTCAAATCAAGAGGAAATCCTTTAGTATTTACTAGCTCCATAATACCTCTCTAACACACATGAAAACAGCAAAGCATGTTTGTCCATGCTGGGTAATGATTTGCTTAATCTAAAAGCATTAAACTGCTTTAAATTATATTAAGACTTAGGTTACAAAATGACCTTTCACCAAATAAATCTTTACCTTGTTGTTTTATGTCGAAGATCAACTATAACATCCACATCAGCCTTAGAACAGTTAGAAAGTAAAAGGGTGACTGGTACTAAACAAAGGCTATGGGGAAAAAATGAACAAAATGGTTAGCCATGTATTTTCTTCTTAGAAATAGCTTTCTTCAAAATTAACATTTCATAATACTTAACAGAACATGAGCTTAAAACCAAATTCAAGTAAGGAAAAAACTGAGTCACAGAGTAATTCAAGCTAGCTTACTTTCTGAATGGCATGAATACACTGTCAATATTGACTATCAAATCATATACTTTCTATAAACAGTACTATAACAGAAGTTTCCCTATATAGAAACTTGGTCTCCCCCATGAACTTCTCCCATGGGATGACAAAGACTAGAGGGCAGCTTTCTAGTCTGCGGAAGCTCCTTAAATTAAATCCCAAATGCATAATTTGTAAGCCAAAGCAAAAACCCAGAAACTTACACTGTTCTGTTCTCATTTGGTCCTCAATGCTAAATTATTTACATCTTACTGAAATACTCCTAGAAAACAGACATGTGCTCGGTGTAAAGCATAAGCCCTTCTTCCTTCCTGCTGCCTCAAAAAGCCACATTCCCAGCCTTTCCCCAAACTCCTGCCAATCCTTGCTCCCATACACCTATTGCTTTAGCCTAGCTCATCCCTTACAGGCAGATCTCTATGGGATTAAAGCCAGCCTGGTATACCTATTGAGTTCTAGGCCAGCCGGGGCTACATGGAGACCCTATTTCAAAAAAACAAACAAAAAGATTGCAAGGGTGGGGATGTGGGAGGAGCTGGAGAGATGGTTCAGCAGTTAAGAGCACTAACTGCTCTTGCAGAAGAGCCAGGTTTGATTCCCAGTACCCACAAAGTGGCTAACTGACCATCACTCCAATTCCAGGGGATCTAATGCCTTCTACTGACCTCGCAGGCATTGCACGACACGGGTGCACTTACAGACATGCAGGCAATACACTCATATACATTAAAAATAAAATTAAGCTGGGCGTGGTGGCGCACGCCTTTAATCCTAGCACTTGGGAGGCAGAGGCAGGCGGATCTTTGTGAGTTCAAGGCCAGCCTGGTCTACAGAGTGAGTTCCAGGACAGCTGGGACTAGAGGGAGATCCCGTCTCAAAAAGACCAAAAAACAAAAACAAAAACAAAAACAAAAACAGAAGTGCCCTAGGGGCTTTGGGATATTCATGCTCCTTTAAAAGACAAGTTTAGTGCTCTTGTTTCACATTGTAAGTAAATATCCAATCTTTTTTTATAATTAAATCAGATTTGCAGCCTTTTCTTACAAGTCATTTTAATCCACCATATTTTAAGATGAATGGAAGTAGGACCTTATTCAAAATCTAATGAGATGTACCGTGCTCTTGGTAGCTCATACTAACCATATTCATTGTTAATATCATTACTGTTTCTCAGGCAGTGTCAGCCTGGAAGTGAATGAAAATCAGTAGATAGCATGACTGTTTTACTCTCAACTTTTNTTGTCTTTTTGAGACAGGGTCTCCCTGTAGCCCAAGCTGTCTTGGTACTCACTCTGTAGACCAGGGTGACCTTGAACTCACAAAGATCCACCTGCCTCTGCCTCCCAAGTGCTGGGATTAAAGGCGTGCGCCACCACGGCCGGCATGAAAGTCAGTTTTATACAGCTGTCCTACTAAAATGCTCAAATGATATGCCCTGAACAGTACTTAGAGACCAAGTCACTGACAGCTAAGCCTCCCCTCAGCCTGGGATCCAGAATCAGTCCCCTAAGTTTCCAACAGCTCCCTGGCCCTGCACTTACTTTTCTCTCCTATAAATTTGGAGTAAGAATGGTACTAAGCCTCTGGGGATCTGTGCTGTGGTGATGTGAAATACTGAGAATGACTAGCACCTTTTTATCTTTGGTCACCTATCCTGTCCTTCTTCCTCTTCTCTCATTTGTCAGCAGTGCCACAACACAGCCGCCAGGCCTTGAATTCACAATCCTCTGGCTCTTGTCCACGTACCATGTGCAATTCCACTCTCGCTACCTGCCACGCAGAGGCACACTACCCAGGCGAGCAGCTCCCCTGGAGCGCTCCTCTTCCCCGTCATCTCCTGCTTCACTTTATTCTCTCATTTTTATGGGTGTTTTGCCTACATATGCATGCATGCATACACTGGTTCTAAGAAAGTATCACTCCATCTTAAACCTGCACATGGGCAATGTTTGAAAATGCACCAGATTGAGAACTTTCTAAGTGTATACATTAAAGTTCGTTATCAAAATTACAAATAATCCAAGTGTAATAGCACATATCTTTAATTCCAGCACTTGGGATGCAGAGACAGTAGGATCTCTATGAGATCGAGGCCAGCCTGGTCTACAGTAACAAATTCCAGACCAGCTGTGGCTACAGGGAGACCCTGATTCAAAAATAAAATTAAATAAAATAAGTACAATAAATAAAATAAAAAAATAATACAAATAAATCATTCCCTATGAAATTTATGACTTTAAAAAAAAAAACCCTCTTTGGGGAGGTGGCAGGGCATAAGATGGCTCTGTAGTTAAAGGTGCATGCTGCTAAGCCTGACTGCCCAGGTTCTAGGCCCAGGTGGAAGGGAAGAACTGATTCCTACAGGTTGACCTGACCTACAAACATGTGCCATGGAATGTGCATATATGTACACACATGTACATCCACACATATACATGTAAATGCATACTTTAAAAAAACTTCAGATGGCCGGATGTGGTGGTGCAGACCTTTAATCCTAGCATTCGAGAGGCAGAGGCAGGCGGATCTCTGTGAGTTCGAGGTCAGCCTGGTCTACAGAGTGAGTTCCAGGAGAGCTGGGGCTATAGGGAGACCCTGTCTCGAAAAGACAGAGAAAAAAAAAACCAAAAAAACCCACACAAAACCTTCAGGCTGCAGAGATGACTCAGTGGTTAAAAGCACTGGCTACTCCAGCAGAGGATTGGAGTTCAGTTCCTAGCACCCACATGGTGGCTAACAACCATCTTCATAACTCCAATTGCAGGGAATGTAGCACCTTCTTCTGGCATCCAGAGGCACTACCTGCATCTGGTGCACTTACTCATATGCAGACAAGATGCTGATTACACATACACTAATAATAATAAATGAATAGTTTTTAAGAAAATCTTCAGGAACTGACACTGTCTAATGGAAGCTGTCTGATGAGTCCATACTTGTAGGCATGGGTTTAAATTGTATCCAAAATAAAAAGGAAAACAATGTAATTTTTCCTGGGTTTTAAAATTTATGAAAAAATTTTGCTCCTCAAAAGGAAGCCTTTGATACCTCAGAAGTGACTGACACAACATTCATCCTCATCATCATTGTATGTGTATGAGTGTCAGTGACCGTGTGTGTGTGTGTGTGTGTGTGTGTGTGTGTACACTACTGCAGTAAAGACTAAATCACTTAAGAGTCAATATTATTTTAAGTTTCTTTCAATGTGGGGTTTAATGCCATTGCCAAAGCAGTAATTTTTTTTTTTTTTTTTTTTTTTTTTTTGAGACAGGGTCTTCCTATAGCCCCAGCTCTCCTGAATTCACTCAGTAGACCAGGCTGGCCTTGAACTCAGAGAGATATAAGTTAATTTTTAAGGGGTATCTGGTTCATGTGCAGAGAAAAAAAACTTAACAAAAATAAACACCAAACCTTTTTTGATGAAATGGATGATTAAATGATTCTGGGTAGTGCAGACTTGTTTTAATGAGATTAGAAAGCTGGTCAACTGATGGTCTTGCAGAAACCGTAGTGTTTTCTGGCCTGAAAAATTTTAATAGTTCCATTTCTGGTGGCTCCTGAGAATAGAGAAAAAAAGATTTATAACAAAAACACTGCTTTAATAAAAACCAAAGTTTTTATCAAAGTACAGCACATACATATATGTATTAAAGCAGAGTGGCAACATAAGGCACAGACAGCATTTTTCTTCTTTTAACTAAACCAGCTGCTATCATTTGCAATATAACCTAGGATGAAGAAACCAGAATCTAGATTAATTTCTTCTCTCATTTAGTGCTGAAATTTGTCTCTTACCTAACAACTCCACATATAAACTCTGATTTACATAAATCTTTTATACTTTAACATTTCATTTCTAGCTGGGCATGTTGGCGCACCCTTTAATCCCAGCACGTGGGAAGCAGAGGCAGGTGGATCTCTGAGTTCAAGGCCAGCCTGGTCTACATAGTGAGCTCCAGGCCAGGTGGGACTATAAGGAGACCCTGTCTCTAAAAGGAGCCCCCTAACCACCCAAAAAATATTTCATTTCCTCATATGATGCTAAATGGATAAAAGAGGTTCTTTAACTGACAATTTCAATGACTGATGTGATTCTCTGTGGGAAGATCCAATTTGAATTAGGGGCTAGTTCTCAGCTAGCATCCCTAAGGGCACAACATGGAAGTCATGGGGTCCCTCTGACCCCACCTTAAGAGGGAACAACTCACGGCCCAGGCACATAACCTTAGGTGGAGCAGCCGCATACAGAGGCTAGAGACTGGGGTCTGTGAATGGCTCTGAGATGATGTCATTTTGCTTATAAAAGTGACTCACAGCATGCAATAAATCGAATTCTCCATTGCCATCTTTACACAGAATTTCCGGTCCATTATTTTGTGCATATACAGGCTGAAGTGGGGCTGAATCTCGAGTGTTCGTGGCTAGTGGGTTGGATGGGGATCTATCAGATCACCAATGTGGTAAGCTAGCGTGGGGTGGATGGAGACTAATCAGGTCACCAACCTGTGGAGTGGACTGTGAGTGGGTGTAGGCTGATGATGGCCATCAGCCATCAGTCCAAAATTCCTGTGCAGAGTCCAGCAGTTTTGGGGCAGGTAGGATAGCACGGCCAGACAAAAAGCATTCCGCTTCCCAGGCTAAGGACCTGGGTTGGAAGTACCTCTCAGGCCGGGTTACAAAAGTAACCAACTGACCTGTGCATCGAGAGGTCAGCTCTCCACAGCGACCGCAGGCGGCCACTGCTCCCCTTCCCTTAGCAGGACTGCGCTGTGCCTGCTCGTAGCAGGAGAAGCTTCCTACAATTCTCAACTAAATTACTTACTACTTAAAGACTATAGATATTTTATTGCATGGTACCAGGTTTAACAGTTGAATAACTAGAATTGATTAAAAATTCCATTTTGATCCTAGCACTCAGGAGGCAGAGGCAGAGGCAGAGGCAGGCAGATCTTTGTGAGTTCAAGGCCAGCCTGGTCTACAGAGTGAGTTCCAGAATAGCTGGGCCTACAGGGAGACCCTGTCTCCAAAAGACTGACTAAATAAATAAATAAATAAATAAATAAATAAATAAATAAATAAATATCAATATAAAAATAAAAATTCTATTTTGAATGGCAGGTGTGGTGGCGCACACCTTTAATCCTAGCACTTGGAAGGCAGAGGCAGGCGGATCTCTGTGAGTTCAAGGCCAGCCTGGTCTACAAAGCAAGGAGGCCCCTACAGGGAGACCCTGTCTCAAAAAGACAAAAAAACAAAAATAAAAATAAAAAATAAATAAAAAATAAATTCCATTTCAAAATACACTGCTTTATTATAGAGATTCATGTTTCAACTAGTATTACTTAAAGGTTAATACATGCTGGGGACATAGCTCAACTGGAAGAATGCTTGCCTAGTATGTGTGAACACAAGGTTCAAGCCCCTGTACCCTAAAAAGCATGGTGCATGCCTGTAATCTCAGTAACTGGGAAATGGAGACAGGAGGATCAGGAGTTTCAAGGTCATCCTCATCTACTTAGCAAGTTTGAGGCCAGCCTTAGCTACATGAGACCCTATGTCAAAATGAAACAATAGAAAAGGTAAACAAATTATCAAAGACAAAAATCACATGAAAATGATGAGAAAATAATACAGCTTTAGTCATTTCATAGAGCCTTGTTGTAACATGGGACTAGCTAGCTGCATTGCTTTCCGAGTAGTCTGGAGCAGCAAGGAGAAGAGAGACACCAACACTCAAGCACCGCCCACCCGGCAAGTCTCCTGCTCTCAGCACCCCAGACCTTCGGCACATCTTGCACTTCTCCTGCCTCAGCCCTGGAAATCATTCATTTTCCCAGAAGTCCAAAGTTCTTTTAGTTGGAAAATAGTTGGTTTGCCTGGGAAATGTTTTTTTTTTGCCAATTAAAGAGCTACAATATGGACAGATTTCACACACATGCCAACAGTGTACAGCACAGGACCACATTTCTTTTTAATTTATTTATTTATCATTTTTTGTTTCTTTTCGAGACAGGGTCTCCCTGTAGCCCCAGCTGTCCTGGAACTCACTCTGTAGACCAGGCTGGCCTTGAAATCACAGAGATCCACCTGCCTCTGCCTCCCAAGTGCTAGGATTAAAGGCGTGCACACCACACTTGGCTTTTTTTTTAATTTTTAGTTTAGTGTATGAATGTATTGTCTGCATGTGTGTAAGTGCACCCAGGTCATGCAATGCCCATAGAGTCAGAAGATGATGTCAGATTCCCCTGGAACTGCCATGTAGATGCTGGGAATTGAACCTAGATCCTCTGCAAGAGCAGTCAGTGCTCTTAGCTGCTGAGCCATCTCTCCAGCCCCCAGGAGCACTTTCCACAGTCGTGAAGAGCAGCTGTGCTCCAGTCTCCCGAGTCACACACAGAGCCAGGCTGACTCCAGAAGGGGGATCTGGGAAAGCAGGAGACCTTCTGGAAGCTTCCAGCCACTTATTCTTGACCTTAGTCTTGAATCTGAATGGCTTCTATTTGTAAAACCTTAATGAGTTTCTGTACTTACGACTAACTTTCATTTTGTTTATAAAATGTATTATTAATATAATCAAGTTGTCCAAAACACCTAAACTATACTGAATACTCAGTGCTAGAGTGTAGGCTGAGCATGTGTGAGGCCCAGGTTTCAATCTCCAGCACTAAATAAATAAACAATACTGAATAAATTTCTGGTTATACTTCAGAAGGTTTCAGGAGAAAACACAAACAGTAGCTCAAAAAAGATATTTTATGTATTTAGTTTTATGTGTATGAGTTTTGCCTGCATGTATGAAGATGCACCCATGTCACACAATGCCCAAAAATGCCAGAACAAGGCATCAGATGCCTGAGAACTGAACTTGTAGACAGCTGTTAGCACCATGTAGGTTCTGGGAACCAAACCTGTAAGAGCAGTTAGTGCTCTGTGAGAGCAGTGCTCTTGGCCACTGAGCTATTATTCCTCTAGCCCCCCCACAAAGGATAGACAAGCCATGTACACACGCCTATAATTTCAACACTAGCAAAGCAGGGGAAGAGGCTGTAAGCTCAAGGACAGCCAAGAGATCACATAGGTACACAAGACCCTGTCTCAAAATTAGAGAATCCACAGAACCAGGAGGTGGGCAAGGACACAAGAAGATAATGACTATGAGGGAAGTACAATGATATGCCAACATAAAAATGTCAGAAAGCCCCAAAGCAAACTCCATTATTACCTGTTTCTGAGAGTATGAAAAGGCTTCTTTTCCTACAGTGTGAAGAATAACATGATGCTGACCCTCTAAAATAAGCTGCTTGCTGTCTTCCACAACATAAGCCTAAAAAATGCAATCAACAAAAATGTTACCACTTGTTTCATACAAACCTCAAATGAAATCATCTCAACATGTGATGAAAAGAAAATATGAAAATCAATTAACAATAACCTCATGTCGGCATTTCAACTTTTATTTATCTTTGCATTTTTTTAAATTTCATTTATTTTTGTATGTGTATGAGTGTACTGTCTGCATGTAGGTCTGTGCACCCGTGTCGTGCAATGTTGTGGAGGTCAGAAGAGGGTCTCGGTTTCCCCTGGAACTGGAGTTCTCCTGGAATTGGAGTTACAGAGGTTCTTAGCCGCCATGTGGGTGCTGGGGATCGAACCTGGGTCCTCTGCAAGAGCAGTCGGTGCTCTTAACTGCTAGGCTATCTCCCTAGCCCTTATTTATCTTTTCAATCCATAAGCAATGTGCCCCTCCCTCCAAATCTGTTTGGGCTTACTATAAAACTCAGCTGACTTAAGTATTTCACAGATCTTGACATTTTTCCTTATTTCTTTAGACTTTCAAAAGACAACTTAAAAGAACTGTCCTTTAACACAGACAGACTGGTGTGTATGTACAAATGTTCATGTATGTGTGAATATGTGTGTTGGGGGGGCGGTACAAAGTAAAGCCAGAGTTCAATGTTGGGTATCTTCCTCAGTCACTGAACCTGGAGTTTAGTGACAGGCTGGTCAGGGAGTTCCAGGGATCTGCTTATCTCCACCCTGCGCAACACTGGGTAGCATGCAAGCTAATGTGCCTGGCTTTTACTTGGTGCCGGGGATCTGAACTCAAGTCCTCATGTTTGCACAGCAAGCACTTTACCCACTGAGCTATCTCTCCAGGCCCAAGTTGATCTCAGTCAAAAGATCTAGAAGTTACACATATGCTTAGTGTGTGTGTGTGTGTGTGTGTGTGTGTGTGTGTGTTGTTGTTGTTGTTTTGTGCAGTGCACGTGGAAGCCAAAGAGGATGTCAGATCCTTAGAAACTGGAGTTTGGGGCAGTTGTTAGCTGCCTTATGGGTAGTAGGAACCAAACTTTTGTGTTCTACATGAGTAGTCAGACCTCTTTACCACTGAGCATCTCTCCAGCTCCTATTCAAGTGTCTTTACATCACAGTCTTTAACCATTCAGCTTCTATGTTGCAGCCAAGGACTACATCTTGGGATTTTTCTTCTTCATGTGATGAGTGGTTCTAGTAATATGCATAGTTCAGGTCTTGTTTTTGTTTCTTTTGGGGGGGTTGTCCTTTTGAGACATGGTCTTCCTGTAGCCCCAGCGGTCCTTGAACTCATAGAGATCTACCCGCCTATGCCTCCAGAGGCCTGGGATTAAAGGCATGTGCCACCATGCCCAGTAGGGCTTTCCTTTCCTTCTTAAGGTCATCGTGGACTTGACAGTGAGTATAAATTATAGCATACATTACTTAAAATCTTGCCTTAAATGCATTAAGGGGCATTCAGGAACATTTGATCTCAAGCTAATAATACCTAATAATACAGAACTTGTCTTTTCAACATAAAACATAAGGCTATAAAGATGGCTCAGCGGTTAAGAGCACTGACTGTTCTTGAAGACGACATGGATTCGATTCCCAGCATCCACAGGGTGGCTAACAACCATCTGTGACTCCACTTCTAAGGGATCTGACAAAATCTTCAGACCTCCACAAACACTGCACTTACACACATGCAGGGAATACACTCATACACATGAAGATAAATGTTTTTGAAAATGTACTAAAATTATATAAACAATCTACTTAATCAGTATATCATTTGAAACTCATGTAGTCAGTTTAAAAAAAAGTGCTGGCATTTAAAAAAAAAAAAAAGGTAAAATGACAAAAGGGCAAAAGGGAATGGACAAATGAATAAACAGAACACAAATCTCAACAAAAAATTTGTGGCTGCTGGAACCTGAGGCATGGATACCTAAAGATGCAGAGTAGCTTCCTTCCTGAGAAAGTCTGCAAATGTTCATGATAGAGAGCTTGGTGACACCTGCTCTCATGGGCATGGCCTTATCCACAATATCCCGAGTGACATTTAAAAGCAATGCTAATGCGGGACTGGAGAGATGGCCTGAAGTTAAGAGCGCTGACCGCTCTTACAGAGGACCCGGGTTCGTTCCCCAGCACCCACATGGCGGCCGAGAACCAATTACAGGAGAACTTCCAGTTCTAGGGGAGTCTGACATCCTCTTCTGACCTCCACGGCACTGCACGACACGGGTGCACAAACTTGCATGGAGGCAGTACATTCATACACATACAGAAATAAATAAAATTAATAAAAAAAATAAAAAAAAACAATGCTAATGCACAGAAAAAAGCCATCCACTTTTAATGAATTCTTTTCTTAAGACAACAAATTTCAAAAAAGCCATTATGGAATGGTCAATAGTTATATGACAATTTCAATATAGAAACTGAAAAGTTTAAGCTGGACAAAGGTAAAAAGGAACATACGAGTTGTTCTTCGATTTGAAATCAATCAAACACCTAGAGCTGGGCATGAAGCCACATGCCTTAACCCCAGTACAGGTGGATCTCTGTGAATCTGAGACCAGCAAGTTTATACAGTGAGTTCCAGGCCAGTAGAGCTACACAGTAAGACTCTGTCTCTCAAAACACAGTGGCTGG
This sequence comes from Rhizomys pruinosus, assembly GCA_009823505.1. Taxonomy (NCBI): domain Eukaryota; kingdom Metazoa; phylum Chordata; class Mammalia; order Rodentia; family Spalacidae; genus Rhizomys; species Rhizomys pruinosus. The sequence goes on from VZQC01012828.1 coordinate 1,316,222, forward strand.
GTTTTACAACTCACACCTGTAATTCCAACACTCATGAAACTGGGCCAGGAGGACAAAGAATTCGAGGCCAGCTTGGGCTACACAGAAATGCCCTGTCTCAAAATGAAAAAACAAATAAATACATTGATGTCTTTAAGCGAGGTCTACTAAAATAGTCTAGGGCACATACCTTCCATAATATGACAATGTTCAAATCCACCTCACTACACTTTTGAATTAGTCTGACGGCGTCCTCTGCAGAATGTTTCTCTGGGTGTGCAGACAACTGATCTTGTGGTTTCTTCAATTCAGAGAACAAACTTCGATAAAAGAAATCTGCACATGGACTTGCTGAACTTACTATCTGTTTAGGAAAAAAAAAAAAAAAACTTCTCTGCATAAATGATTTTAATTAAATGTCAGTCAAAACTTAGTTATGTCATTTAAATACACCACAGCAAAATTTACAACTCTAAAACACAGATACCCCAAAGCTTAATCATTAAGTTTCTTGTCTGTGTTGAATACAGGAAGGCCATTTGAATACCTAAAAGATGTAAATCAAATCACCCAGAATCTTAGAAGATGTCATGTAAAAATAATCAAGACTCCCATGACAGTCCAAGCACATGAGGTGGCTGAAACTAAGGTAAAGGCCTGCATGAGCAACTTAATGAAATCATTTTTTTAATTTTTTTAATTTTTTATTTTATTTTATTTTATTTATATGCATGAATGTACTGTCTGCATGTAGGTCTGTGCACCCGTGTCATGCAATGCCACAGAGGTCAGAAGAGGGTGTCGGATTCCCCTGGAACTGAAGTTCTCCTGGAATTGGAGTTACAGACAGTTCTCAGCCGCCATGTGGGTGCTGGGGATCAAACCCGGGTCCTCTATAAGAGCAGTTGGTGCTCTTAACCACTAGGCCATCTCTCCAGCCCCTGAAATCATCTTAAAGTAATAGGAAAAAGAGGGCTGTAACAGAGATCAGTAGAGTGTATAACATATACAAGGTCCTAGATTCAGTCCTCAGGATCATGATAAAAAGAAGTGATAAAAACAATCGAAGATCTGAAAGCTAATTCAAATGTTCAAAGCACAGCATCTTCAAAGCATCTTAAAAAAGTCACACATGTTTTGCAGTACTGGGCTTTCAGTTTTTGAAAAATTACTACACAGCTGTTTCCTCAAATGTCAGATATTATAACAAAAGGAGAGTCATATGAAGGTTTATGATTAGTGTAATGTAGAAATTTTAAAATATTTGGAATTATTAAAGAGCACACACACAAAAAACATTTCATTAGTAGGTCACAGAAAAGCTCTTCAGACCATCTCCAAGACTGGTTAAATATTTATGGGATGGGGGCTGGAGGAATGGCTCAGCCGTTAAAAGTGCTGACTGTAAGTGCACCCACATGGTAGCTAACTACTGTCCATAACTCCAGTTCCAGGGGATCCAATGCCCTCTTCCAATCACCAGTGGCATTGCATGACATGGGGCACTTACATACAAGGCAGGTAATATACTCAAACATTAAATACAAATAAGTAAAATATTTTTTTTAAATCTGTACTCTGGGACAAAGAGATGGCTCAGCAGGTAAAAGCATTTGCCACACAAACAAGCCTGACAACCTGAATTCCAATGTAAAAAGCATTACTAATCCCAGCACTCCTATGATAAGGTAAGAGGCAGAGACTGGGGAATCAACCCAAAGCTCCACAGCCTGGAGTATACATACACAGCATACCAGCAGATACACAAGAGACCCTGTCTCAGCAAGGTGAAGAACTGACATTGGAATGTTGTCCTCTGGCTACCATACATTCACCATGGCATATACATACATACATACATACATATACATTTTAATGTATATACATACATATATATACACATTAAAATTTTAATGTATAATCTAGGATAGAGATGCAGCTCAGTTGGCAGAGTGCAGTCCTAGCATGCACTAAGTCCTGAGCTCAAACCCCAGTGCCCCATGAAAACCCATGCATGGCACAGGCCTGTAATCCCAACACTGAGAAGGTAGAAATAGGGAGATCAGAAGTTCAATGTCATCCTTGACTACCTAAGGAGTTTGAGGCCAGCCTGGACTCTATGATACTCTCTTCTGTCTCTGTCACACACAGACACACACAGTCCCATTTCCAAATTCCAAGACAATCAAACAGAGCTTCACCAACAGAGAAGGAAAGCCCTTATTTTAACAAAATCCTCTAGGTCCTGGTGCTCAAAACTAGGGTCTGCAGCTCAAACCCAAATCACCTAGAAATTGGCAAGAATTTAGACCCTCAGGTTCCAACACATTCCCAATGAACCAGAATTGGGCTTTTTGTGTGTGTGTGTGTGTGAGACAATCTTGCAATGTGTAACCACAGCTGGCCCCAGCTCACAGAGATCCACCTGCTTCTAACTTCCCAGTGTTGGAATTAAAAGCATATACCACCACACCCAGCACACAGTTATATTTTAATAAAATCTCCAATGCACACTCTATTTTTTGGTGTTTTTTTTTTGTTTGTTTTTTGTCCCTTTGAGGAAGGGTATCCTTATAGCCCCATGTGGCCTGGAACTCGCTATGTAGACCAGGTTGCTACATAGACCTGGCCTTGAACTCAGAGATCCACCTACCTCTGCCTCCGGAATCCTGGGATTAAAGATGTGCACCACCATGTCCAGCCATCATACTCTTTGTTTTTTGGTTTATTTTATTTTATTTTTTCGTCTTTTTGCAACAGGGTCTCTCTTTAGTCCCAGCTGGCCTGGAGCTTGCTATGTAGACCAGACTGGCTTTAAACTTAGAGATCTGCCTGCCTCTGCCTCCTGAGTGATGGGATTAAAGGCATGCACCACCAAGCCCGGCCATTTATTTTATTATTTATATGCATGAGGTTACTGCCCACATGTGTCTAAATGCACCTGTGTCATGAAATGGGCCTCAGAGGTCAGAAGAGGGTGTTAGATTCCCTAGAACTAGAGTTATGGATAGCTGTTAGTTAGCCACCATGTGGATCAGATGCTCTGTAAGAGCAGCCAGTGCTCTTTAACCACTGTGCCATCTCTCCAGCCCCTTAAAATGCATACTTTTTGAAAGTCTAAAAAATCACTGCTCTAGATGCTTCAGACTAATTATGAGCAAATACCACTGCCCTAGAGAACAATACCTTTAATATCCCATGATAGCCTTTTGCACCGAGATTAAATTTAGGTGCCAGAACCATTTTGATAAGTCAAGGGACACTTTTCCTAAAAGAACCATTTCCCTGAGTAATCCTGACTTTTCTCTCTGTCTCTTTCCTTACATCCTTCCTTTCTTTTTTCTTTTCGAGACAGGGTCTCCCTGTAGCCCCAGCCATCCTAACTCACTCTGTAAACCAGGCTGGCCTTGAACTCACAGAGATCCACCCACCTCTGCCTCCCAAGTGCTAGCATTACAGGCATGCACCACCATGCCCGGCTTTTTCTTTCTTTCTCTTTTTCTTTTTCTGTTTTGTTTCTTTTTTTTGGCCTTTTTAAGATAGTCTCCCTATAGCCCCAGCTATCCTGGAACTCACTAGGTAGACCAGGCTAGCCTTGAATTCACAGAGATACACCTGCCTCTTCCTCCAGAGTCCTGGGATCAAAGGTGTGCACTGCCATGCCTGGAAATCCTGGCTTTTCTAAAACCCCAGATACTATGTCTACTTCACTTGATCTTTTCAAAAGACGAGATGCAGTGGTTTGGTCTACACACGTTTGGAGTGTCTTGGGGATTAAAGTCAGGCTGTAAGTCTCAGTAGGGTTCAGCTGTTCAGAGATGTGTTTATTAGTGAAGCGACATTTTGTCCAAACAGATACCTGGACCCAAGACTCTGCAACCCTACTGTGCTCACCTGCTCATTCCCAAAGACAACATCTGCAAACGCGTAGTCTCCTGAGGACTGGACGGCAGCTGAAAGCACAAGATAACAAAATGATGACGTCACTGGCATAGGATATTAAATTAATTATAAGTATAAAATTAAAAGTATAACAAACTTACCTTCCTTTTGTTTACATCTTACTGCCTTGAAGCAAAATTTTCCCTTCTCCCTACTGGCAAGTTTGGCATCTAGGAATAAGAGATGTTTCTGAGTTTACAACATGGGTAAAACCTAATTCATTATTCAGACTTCCTTGGCCAAACTGGAAAACAATTCATAATTATAAAAAAATGTTTAATTAAGAAAATCTTTTTGTTGTTTTTTTCCTTTTTTTTGTGAAAATCTCTTTTATTTAGATGAAACGAATACTCATTAACCTCCTGAAAAGGTAAATTTCAGTACGTTAAAACGTACAAGCATCTGTGATTGTGTGCATATTTACATATTTGGCATTCAACATAAAGTCTGAAAGGCTAGGACTTGTGGGTCTAGGAGCCACAATCTCGCCACTCAGTCACTTCCTTCAGTTTTTCCCACGGCTATGACTTCCACAAATTACACTTGCAAAGCTGTGTTTTCCCACTACTGCAGGGGTTTTTAAATGATGACATACAGGGTCAGCAAGATGGCTCAGTGAGTAAATGTGCCCACTACCAAGGCTGACGCCCTGAGTTCAATCCCAGAACCCACACGGTGGAAGAAGAAACCTGACATGTCTGTGAGTGAGCGAGCGCGCGCGCGCGCACACACACACACACACACACACACACACACACACACACGATAAATAAAAGTAAAAAACAATGCTGAAATATATTAATGGCCGCAAAAGAATCTATGTAAGAGGTGTTGGTAGCCTGCACGAGTGTGCTGTGTCGCTCGCAACCACACCTTAAAGATGGCGCCGACTTCCTGAGTCACTACAAGCTGTTTCCCGCCGTTGCCTTTGCATTGGAGAAACTGCGCATGACTACTAGTCTCTAAGCTCCCCCTTTTAACATGCAAATGAGGCATGGGACAGTGCACCTATCCAGAACATACACAAACCCTCTAGACTGGTATTTAAGCAGTGCCTTTTCCCCATTTCGGGGTCCTTCTCACAAGAGAGCTGTGTACACAATAAATACTGCTGCAGAAGAATCCTGTTGTCCGCGTGAAGTTCTTGCCGGCGAGACAGCGCGCGTGACAAAGAGGAATAATTTAACTAACAATAAAACCACAGCAAATTTTTCCGCATTAAGTATAATCATGCAAAGTACTCTAAATGTATAGAATTTCCATGTTTTGTTATTTTCTGTTGTGGTTCAAATGCAAAATATTCTCCACTGGCCTGGGTGTTTCAATACATGCTCACAGCCAGTGGTGCCTGTAGGAAGCTTCTCTTGCTATGAGCAGGTACAGTGCAGTCCTAAGGGAAGGGGAGCAGTGGCCGCCTGGCGGCCTTCCCCAAAACTGCTGGTCTCTGGACAGGAACTTCAGGCTGATGGCTGATGGCAGATCTTTAGCCTACACCCACTCACAGTCTACTCCAGGTTGGTGACCTGATTGGTCTCTGTCCAACCCCATGCTAGCTTACCAGGTCAGCTATCTGAATGATCCCCATCTAACTCACTAGTAACAGACACTAGAAATCTAGGCCTGCTTTGTCCTGTATATGCATAAAATAACAGACCCAGAAATTCTGTGTAATGATGGTAATGGAGAATTCAATTTATCGCATGCTGTGAGTCACTGTTACAAGCAAAATGACTTCTTCTCTCAGCCAATCACAGACCCCAGTCTCTAGCCCCTGTATGCGGCTGCTCCATCTAATGTCTTGTGCCTGGGCCACAAAGTTGCTCCCTCTTTGGGAGGGGTCAGAGGGACCCCATAACTTCCACGTTGTGCCCTGAGGGGGCACTATTAGGGGCTACCTGAGAACTAGCACCTAATTGAAACTGGATCTTCCCACAATTCCCAAAATAACGATTAATGTTAGGCTAAGGGTTTAAATATTTAAGCCTTTTAAAGATACTGTAAACAAATAAAAATAAAAAAATAAAATAAAAAATAAAGATACTGTAAACTCTTTTCCAGCAACAGCCAAATATCATTGGCCAACTTCACATCAAGAATTACATTATGAGCACGATGCTCAATTGATAGATTCTGCAAAACAGTTTGCCAGCATGTAGGGAAGTATGCATATTCTCTTGTGTGAATGTTACACAAAATATAGACAGGAAAGTTACTTGGATATAGATATGGCTATAGACAGAAAAACCAACCCAGGAGTGATCAAGATTAACAAAGCAACCTCCAGCTGGGCATGGTGGCACAATGCTTTATTCCAAGAACTTGGGAGCCAGAAGCAGGTGAATCTCTGTGAGATCAAAGCCAGCCTGGTCTATATAGTGAGTTCCAGGACAGCTGGGACTACAGGAAGACCTGTCTCAATAAGACAACAACAACAAAAAAAGCAACCTACCTACCTCCATGTTGTAGTTTATACATTTGTATACTGTTCAAAACTCAGAGGAAAATACAGCAAAGGCAATAAAAGAATGGAAAAGACCGGATCAGAATACAGAATGTCATTTGCAGTGACTAAATAATCTGAAGTAAGCACACTCCATTGCTTAAGAAGTTAAAGTACAAAAGCACCAATAAGTAAGCATACTCCATTGCTTAAAAAGTTAAAGCACAAAAGCACCAATAATTTATATTCTGGTACCATTCTCAAAAATCAAGAAATGAAGGTGTGGTGGTGCACGCCTTTAATCCTAGCACTTGGGAGGCAGAGGCAGGTGGATCTCTGTGAATTCAAGGCCAGCCTGCTCTACAGAGCGAGTTCCAGGACAGTGGGTTGGCAGGGAGACCCTGTCTCAAACCCCCCCCACAAAAAAAAATTGAGAAATGACTATATCAGAATATAGAAGAGGAACAAAGCACTGACCTTTGTTTTCAGAAGTATTTACAGATTTCTGCAGCTTCCAGTGCTTACTGCTACTTGACACCTGCACTATATGGAACTCCTTAACCCCAGCTTCACTCTGTCAAAAAGATACACAAGAGTCATGCACTAAATTAAACTGTTCCAATGAGGACAAAAATCCACATGCTTCCAAAGGCAATCACAACTAACATCAGATGAAATTTAAATTTGAAATAGCATAATATACATTTAGAAAGTTATATAAATCCCTAACATATTTAAAACAAAGAAGTCAACATTTTAACCAAAAAATATTTAACTATAAAATATATCCAGTCGGGTCTGGAGAGATAGCTCAGTGGTTAAGAGCACCAGCTGCTTTTGCAGAGGACCTGGGTTCAATTCCACAGCACCCACAGAGTGGCAACCAACTGTCCATAACTCCAGTTCCAGAGGAATTTGATGCTCTCTTCTCTTCTGACCTCCATGAGCATTGCACGACACAGGTACACTTATATACATCCAGGCAATACACTCATTCACATAATAAAAAGTGTGTGTGTGTGTATCTGTACAGTAGTAAAATGTTATTAGCAGTATTCAGTAAATCACAATTACTGGTTAGCCAGGTATGGCAGTTCACACCTGTACCAATATTTGGGAAGCTAAAGCACAAGGACTCCTGTGAGTTCCAAGACAACCTAGTTACAGAATGAAAACCCTGTCCTGAGGAGTAAACAATAATATGTTGTAAATTTTAAATCAAGACTATGGCACATTCTGGGCTAGGATACAGCTCAAATTAGTAGAATACCTGCCCAGCATGTCTGAAGCCCTATGTTTGCTCCCCAGCACTATGAACGAGACATGGTAGCACATGCCTGCAACCCTAGTACTCAGGAGGCAGAAAAAGGAATATCAAGTTCAAGGTCATACTTTGGTACATATAGAGCAAGAGACTGGGTCTCTTGCTGGGTCACTGAGTTACTAAACCCTTATGATCTTTCTGAAAATATCTCATTCTAGTTAAGATGAAAAAAGCCCGGCATGGTGGCGCACGACTTTAATCCTAGCACTTGGGAGGCAGAGGCAGGCGGATCTTTGTGAGTTCAAGGCCAGCCTGGTCTACAGAGTGAGTTCCAGGACAGCTAGGGCTACAGGGAGACCCTGNTTGATTTGAATTTACTTTTTTTTTTTTTTTGCTTCAGACACAGGAATATTAAGAACAACACTGCGAGTATTTGTACTAGGAACCGGTCTTTGAATGTACGAGCCTACTGACTGCCAGAAGGCAACTCCACGTTCGAGATGAAGAAGGCGGGGGAGGCAATGTGCTAGTCTTGTGGATGGGAACAATACTAATACTTGCTATCTACTCTCTTTAAAGCTGAATTTTGTGTTTTAAAATATATTTAGGAATGTTATTTTTTTGAAATATGTAGTTAGCCAGGCATGCGATGGGCACGAACACCTTAGTTTCAGGTGGTGTTACAGTCCGTTTTATTTAAGAGCATTGACGACTGGCAGTGCTCATCACAAGAGACGGCCACCGGGGGTTTTCGATCCCATCTTACTGTGACAAGCTTCTTTCCATGGGCAGCTAAAGACACGCATCTTAGGCCAGGAAGGCATAGCAGCCTGAGGCACATTGAGGCTGTGGTAGTTCTCATTTGGCCCATTTCCCAGTTCTCATTTCCGGCGCACTCTCAAAGGGAGGGACGCACCGACATGTATAGAAGCAGTGGCGATGCTTTCTCCTTGGATAAAAAGGAACCCCCGCGAGTTCAGGAAAAAAAAGGACCACAGCACACTTAAAGATCTAAACATTCAACAAAGAGCAAAAAGCTACCAGGCACAGAACAACTAAAATGAACAGGACAAAAAAGGTCGAGACACCTTTTCGGCTGGCTCACAAAAAATTAAAAAAATCAATGGAATAACATAAATAAATAAATTAAAATAAATAATAATATAGTAATGAATAAATAAAAACAGTTCAAATCCAGAAACGCTCCGTGTTTATTAATGTGTTTGTTCTTGGACCTAGAGACATTAGCTTTCCAACAATGGCAGGCCACAAAGATTCTTACATCTATACTGCCCTCTTTTCACGAGAGAGGTGATGAAAACGATGGTTTGAGATTCTTTGGTGGTTCGTCGACTCGGAGCTTCTGTCCATGCCGTCTGTAGTCTGGGTTGCGAACAAACTGTATTGAAAGGTTGCGTATCTAGCACCTTTCACCCCACAAAGTACACGCTTCTATGCTCCACCGTTTAGTCGTCTGATATTGGCATTTCACAGGTTCTGTCACATCTAATTAATTTAACCCTAGCTGCTTGTACTGGACTTTTGAATAGTACTAGTGTGGGCCTAAAAGTTTTTAAGATATAGTATAGGGAGGGGCCATTTTATGGTTCTGTCTGACACTGGTAGTAATATCAAGCAACCTGCTCGTGGTGAGTTTTTCCAACGCGCGCCGACAGCACGGAGCTACAGGGAAGACCCCTGTTCTCTACTCAACATATTTATATATTAGGGGTACTAATGTATAAAAAGAGTACACATTCCTTGAAGAAAGGTGATGTTCACAAAGCTTGACAGAACCTCTGCAGTGTGATTCTGTTCTGCTACTTGAAATGTTGCTTTATTCGCATATGTTCCTGTGCTTTTAGGATCCTTTCTTTTTTCTTTTTTTTTTTATTTTTTTTGTTTTTTCATTTATTTTGGTGTTTCTTTGAGACGTGTCTACCCTGTAGCCCGTAGGCTTGTCCGTGGTGAAAAAAGTACCCAACTCGCTGTTCTAGAACCCAGAGCTAGCTAGATGAAATCACAGAAGGAATACCGCAACTTGCCGCGGAAAAAAAAAAAAAAAAAAAAAAAAAAAAAAAAGGCTAAAAGCAAAGAACATTGCAGAATAAGCAACATTTCAAGTAGCAGAACAGAATCAATGAGAGGTTCTGTAAGCTTTGTGAACATACCTTTCTTCAAGGAATGTGATCTTTATACAATGTTTATAAAAAAAGTTTATATACTGTTTATACAGTGATATTTACAGTGTACAAACATAAATGCCTTATATAAAAGAATAGTACCATCAAATCAGTACAAGCACAGGGTTAAATTAATATGGAATGTGAAATCCTAACAAAACTAGCATCAAGAGAGTATTTGTGGGGTGAGGCTAGATAGCATTTCATACATCTTTCAGACTACAGTACGGCATGGACAAAGCTGGTGACAACCACAAAGATCTCAAAATGTTTTCATTTGAAGAGGGAGAGATAAAATTACAAAGCCATCAGAAAATTTTAACATGTTTCATACTATACTGCATGATTTTTTTTTTTCCTTTGGGGGGGTCTTTTTGAGACAGGGTCTCCATTTAGACCCAGCTGACATGGAACTCACTATGTCAGGCTGCCCTTGAACTTACAGAGATAAACCTGCCTCTGCCCTCCCAACCTGAAACTAAAGGTGTGTGCCATCATGCCTGGCTAACTACATAATTTCAAAAAATAAACATTTCTAAATATATTTTAAAACAAAATTCAGCTTTAAAGTAACTTACAGTATTAGTATTTTCCACATCCACCAAGACTAGCACATTGCCTCCCCCGCCTTCTTCATCTCGAAGTGAGTTGCTTCTGCAGACAGTAGCTCGTACATTCAAAGACCGGCTAGTACAAATAACTGCAGTGTGTCTTAATATTCTGTGTCTGAAGCAAAAAAAAAAAAAAAGTAAATTAAATCTAAGAGTCATTCTCTGTTACCAATCTCCAATTCTAAATAAATTTCAGAAACATAATTTTCAGGATCATAGATTATGCTTTAAAAACACGGAAGAAGCAATGAAGTAAATTTTGTATTTAAGACTAATTCCAGTCTATTAGTATTTCTGGTTAAACAGCCCCCCACCCCCACCCCGCCAGTCAAACTCATCCATGTCACAGTGAAAATATCTTTCATGAAGCAATGATTACATGTTTTCTCTGGAAAGTGGTCCCCAAACTACAAGTACCAAGCAAAGCCAACTTTTATCTTGGCATTCAAAGCTTTGTATTTCATATTTAATGCTTTTCTTTTTTTAAGCTAAAGTCTCACATGCCCCAGGTTGGCCTTCAAATCCTGATTCTCAGGCCTTTACCTCCTGGGTGCTGGAATCAGTCATGAGCCACCAAACCTAACTACTTCTTTCATACCAAGTTTATACTGTGGTTGAACAAATGATTAAATTCATATTCTCGAACCTGTGAACCTCTGTCTGTTGGCAGATACAGGTACTCACAGGAATAGTAAAATCCTATCCACTGATATCTACATCCTGATCTGCAAAGCTCAGTTCAACACCACTACTACAGCATGGGAAGCTTCCTTGGCCAGAGTACTCCTTCTGTCTCTACCATCCTAAGGAGAATTAACATTATGAGAACTTAAATGTATTTCAGGAATTTTCCCATTTTTGTCTTTACGCTAATTTTTGCAAGATATTTATATATTCCACTGAATAAAGCAAATGTTAAAAAAATATTCCTAGATAATTCAGTAAAAGATAGTGGCATTATCACACAAAAAAAATTCTTCTGTGCAATATATAGGCCCACAGTTATTTGAGACAGGTTTTATTTCTTAAGTGATCACCGACTGTAACATACTTTTTGTTTTCATACATTCTGGGCAAGCATAAGGAAAAGAAGAAAATTTTCTTATTAATGGCTGTGGGTCAAGTGTGCTGGTACACACCTTTAATTCCAACACTTGGAAGCCAGAGGCAGTCTGATCTGTGTGAGATGGATGGAGGCCAGACTGGTCTATATAGTCAGCTGGAGCTACAGGGAGACCTTGACTCAAAATCAGTCAATCAATCAAACAAACACAACAACAGAAAGATGGATGTAGGTAGGGTAGGGTAATATACAAATGGCATAGTACTTAAGTTATATCAAATAATCACTAAGTTTATAGATAAAAGCAACTAAATTTTTTTTAGGATTTTTTTTCTTTTAATTTTTCCATAAAACTTTTCATGTAGTCAAGATTTTTCCATTCCTAGCTACTTAGAATGTAGTTATAAGTCTAGATATAACCATCATGCATAATTTGGAAGGTATTTCTTAATACCTAAGAATGTATATCAACAATGTCAAAGTTTATTCAAATATGTATATATATTAAGCAACATCTTAAACTTTAAGTTCTGTAATGCCTACCGTATCCTGGGCTGCTCTTTAACACTCTCATAGTAAAATAGAAAGTTAATTTCATGGACGCCCTCTTCGTCTGGCCCACGTAACCACATTGGAAGTTGGACAGATGCTCCAGGGAGAAGCACAGAATCAGGAAGGGGAACAGAAATCGCCTCTGGCTGCCGCCCTGCGCCAATGCCAAAGTCCACAGAAGATGCAGAGGACACAAGTGCTGTACTGACAGAGGGAAAGTCCGTCACAACCGTCTTGTAGGCACTGCAGTTTTCAGAAGCTGAAGGGCTCAGTGGTGTGAGAATAGCAGTATTGCCACCAAAAGTGAAGAACTCTGGACGTTTAGACACAACCTTCAGTCCAGTCAGAGGACATTTGCTGACATTGACAAATTCTACATAGGCTTTTCGGATCTCTCCACAGAGGAGCCCTGTAGGAAAATGTATAAAGAACACCTGCATTGGAGGGAAAAAATATTTTTTACTGTTAAAAATTCTGGACTTCTGATGTGTAACAGTGTTTTAGACATTGTATTTCTTTTTATTTATTTTTTATTTATTTATTTTTTATTCGTTTATTTATTTTTTGTCTTTTCGAGACAGGGTCTCCCTGTAGCCCCAGCTGTCCTGGAACTCACTCTGTAGACCAGGCTGGCCTTGAACTCACAAAGATCTGCCTGCCTCTGCCTCCCGAGTACTAGGATTAAAGGCGTGCGCCACCACGCCTGGCTCTTTTCTAAAGGTTTACAAATTATTTCCTAATTCTGATCTCTTTAAATAGATTTCAATTTTAGAAAACACGAAGAAAGAATCCAATGTTCTTTTGCTCCTCAGATTTCGAGTTTTGAATTAAAATTTTCAATAACAGGACAATGTTTCAAAACTTGCACAACTTTGTGGATTTTGGACAAGTTACAAGCCACTTAACATGGCTACATGAATTAAATAAAAATCAGTCATAACCCTTACCATTCTCAATTTAAAAAGCAGCTTAACTGCATCAGTAAGATGAAAAGATATACCACAGGTCACACAGGAGAAGATGGGGACCCATGATTCCATATTCAATTTTAAAGCCCATAAAGCTCTCTCAGGCTTTTATAGTACCTCAAATATGAGCAAAATTAACCCAACAAAAGGAGGGATTTTATCCATGGATAAAGCTAGACATAAATTTGACTACTTGGCAGTTGTCTTTAGGGTGGCACTCTGAACAGAGTGCAAAGAAACCCAAAATAGAAACACGAATGGTGCTGTATGGATGCTACAGTAAAGGAAAAAAATAAAACTCTTATTAGAAAATCTATGCCAATACTCAAAGGGCCTCTGATCCTAACCCAATCCCACAAATTGCAGAGATGTTTTGTTCTCTACTTTACGAGCCTTTCTGTTGGATATTAGTTGTCACTATGAAGAAAAAGAAGTCCTCTGTTTTAAAATAATCCTGTTCAAAGAATAATAATAATAATCCTGTTCAAAAAGAACTGCACCTGTAACATTTTTTTTTTCCTCTTGGTCTTTTTTTAAGACAGGGTCTCTCTGTAGGAACAGCTGGCCTGGAACTCTCTCTGTTGACCAGACAGGCTTCGATCTTACAGAGATATACCTGCCTCTGTCACTGGAGTACAGGGATTAAAGGCGTGCACCCAGCTAACATCTGCAACAATTTTTAAACTGTGATATACAAGAATTGAAGTGAACTATAAAATAAACACTATCAAACACAAGATGAATGTAAATTTAAAGGCTACTGCATTGCGGAGCTCATGCTGTAAGTCCAGAGTTTCTGGAAAGTTGGGCCCTAAGGATGGGACTCAAACCAATAGTAAAGCTCCATCTAGGGGCTGGAGAGATAGCGTAGCGGTTAAGAGCACCAACTGCTCTTGCAGAGGACCCGGGTTCGATCCCCAGCACCCACATGGCAGCTAAGAACAGTCTGTAACTCCAATTCCTGGAGAACTCCAGTTCCAGAGGAATCCGAGACCCTCTTCTAACCTCCGCGGCACTGCACGACATGGGTGCACAGACCTACCTGCAGACAGTATATTCATACACATACAAAAATAAATAAAATTAAAAAAAAAAAAAAAGCTCCATCTAGGTAACACTGTTAACTGAGAACAGTGCTTTTCAAAACCATAAGAGAGCAATTTTAGTAACTAAAAAGCATTAAAATTATATAGTTTAACAAACAGTGCAAACTAGAAGTATTCTGAAATGTGTACTTTGGTGGCCTCTCCTAATTTATCTTGACAACTTGCACTATAGTGATCAAAATATCCCCTTTTGAAAACAAGCTCTCATTAATTCTGACCTATAATAATTCTAGACCAGTTTCTAAATTATAAACTGAACTCTAATCCTAAGAAGTGAATAGACCTAACATAACATTGAAATTCTAACTCATTTCAATTCACCTTCAGGCTTTTAAATCCTATCTACAGCAATAAGTACTAATAAAAATTATTATAGGAACTTGACAAGCTTGGACAAAAGTATAAAAGAGTGGGGCTGGAGAGATGGCCTAGCCGTTAAGAGTACCAACTGCTCTTGCAGAGGACCTGGGTTCGATTCCCAGCACCCACATGGCGGCGGCTGAGAACAGTCTTTAACTCCAGTTCCAGGGGAATCCGACAACTTCTGACCTCCAAGGCACTGCATGACACGGGTGTACAAACCTACATGCAGACAGTATATTCATACACATAAAAAATAAATTAAAAAAAAAGCATAAAATGGGAGGCAGAGGCAGGCGGATCTTTGTGAGCTCGAGGCCAGCCTGGTCTACAGAGTGAGTTCCAGGAAAGCTGGGGCTACAGGGAGACCCTGTCTCAAAAAGACCAAAAAAAAATTGTCCAACTTCTTTAGGCATCAGGTACAATTGGAAACTAAAACTACTTTGACGTTTCACTTACCCAGGTCAAAACGGCCTGGGTAAAAAAATAATGTAGACAAATGCTAGCAAGGATGTAGGGAAAAGGCAACATTTCTTAATTTCTGGCGGAACTGCAAAGTCCTGCCAAACCTCAGTGTGGAGTTTCCTCAAAAGGTAAAAATAGATTTAGTACAATCCAGCTGTGCCACATCTTGGTACGTACCAAAGTACTCTCTATCCTACTACAGAGATATCTACTCATCCATGTTTACTGCTGCTCTATTCACAAGAGAAAGGGAATAGAAACAGATATCTATAAACTGATGAATGGATAACGGAAATATGGTACATTTACAGAATGTAATTTTTTTTGTCTTTTTGAGACAGGGTCTCCCTATAGGCCCAGCTGGCCTGGAACACACTCTGTAGACCAGGCTGGCCTTGAACTCACAGAGATCTGCCTGCCTCTGCCTCCCGAGTGCTAGGATTAAAGGCATGCGCTACCATGCCCAGCTTAAAGATGGTTCTTAGCTGCCATGTGGGTGCTGTGACTTGAACCCAGGTCCTCTACAAGAGCAGTTGGTGCTCTTAACAGCTGAGCCATCTCTCTGGGCCCACACAATGTACTATTATTGAGCTGTTAACAAAAATAAAAATTTGAAATTCAGTAAGTGGACGGAAATGAAATTAAAAATCCAAAGTGAAATAACCCAGACCCAGAAAGACAAATGTCACATATTTACTTATTTTTAAAGATTTATCATTATCTAAAAATTATGTGTATGGTATGTCTGTTTATGATTATGTACATTAAGCACAGTGCCTATGGAGCCCAGAGGTATCAGATGCTGGGGAGCTGGAGTTACCGAAAGTTGTGAGTTGCCTGATGTGGGTGCTAGGAACCAAACTGAGGTCTTCTGTAAGAGCAGTGTATGCTCTTAACTGTTGAGCCAACTCTACAACCTCACATTTATATTAAATCATTCTTAGGAGTTTAAAATATATGTAAAATTATGACTACTTTTGGAAAATTTTTGGTTAATTTTATACAATATATTTTGATCATATTTGGACCTCCTTCATGATCTGCACCACTTTTAATGCTCCTGGCCCAATTTCACGTACTTTATCTTATATATTAAGGCCTATTGAGTCAAATTTGTGTCTCCAAATCCACTTTGTTTTGGGTCCATTCACTGGAGCCTAGTCAGCCTATTTAGAATCATTTGCTTGGAATATTTTTTTCCATTCTTTCACTTTAAGGTGGTGCCTGTCCTTGAAGATAATATGCATTTNGGAGAGGAGAGGAGAGGAGAGGAGAGGAGAGGAGAGGAGAGGAGAGGAGAGGAGAGCCAACCTGGTCGGCACAGCAAGTTCCAAGCCAGCTAGAGCTAGATCCTATCTCAAAAAGAAAAAAGAAAAAGGGTTACCGGGCATGGCGGCCCATGCCTTTAATCCTAGCACTTGGGAGGCAGAGGCAGGTGGATCTCTGCGAATTCAAGGCCAGCCTGGTCTACAGAACAAGTTCTGGGATAGTGGGAGCTACAGGGAGACCCTGTCTCAAAAAGACCCCCCCCCAAAAAAAAAAAAAGAATTTTCAAACTATAAGTAAATACAAAATGACATAAGTTGCCCACACCTTACTAATAATACTGGGACTAGAAACAAAGTTTATCTTACCCACTTGACATTCAGGAGAAGCATGTTCTTTAAATCTAGAACACACAGATGTAACAGGCAGATGACTCATCCCTTTAATCCCAGCACTGGGAGATAGAAGTTAGATGAGCACAGGTCCCTAAACAGCCTAGGCCACACAGTAAGACTTGCCTTAAAATGCCGGAAATAGCCTGGTGAGATGGCTTAGCACATAAAGGCACTCACTGCTGATGGTCTGAATTTGACCCCTAAAGCCACATGGTGTCAAGAACCAACTCCTATAAAAACTGCCCTTTGGGGCTGGAGAGATGGCCTAGCAGTTAAGAGCGCCGACCGCTCTTGCAGAGGACCGGGGTTCGATCCCCAGCACCCACATGGCGGCCAAGAACCGTGTGAAACTCCAATTCCAGGAGAACTCCAGTTCCAGGGGAATCCGACACGCTCTTCTGACCTCCGCGGCGTTGCACAACACGGGTGCACAAACTTGCATGCAGACAGTACATTCATACATATACAGAAATAAAATTAATTAAAAAATTATAAAAAAAAAAATAAATAAAAAAAAATAAAAAATAAAAAACTGCCCTTTGACCTCACATGTGCTCTAGCATGGGCATCCATAACAGACACAAAATAAATGAACAAATTTTTAAGGTAAAACAGTGTTGAAAAGTAAGACCAAGAGTGGTATACACCTTTAATCCCAGCATTCAGGAGGCTAAGGCAGACATATCTCAGAGTTCCAAGCCAGCCAATGCCACATAGTGAGACCTTGTCTCAAACAAAACAAAACAAAACAAAACCAGACCAGAGCTGTCTGAATGGTAAAGTGCATGTCTAGCATATGAGGACATGGGTTTGAGCCCTAGTACAATACATTAATTACAACCTCTGATTTGACTAGGAAGAGTAAATATAGATAGAATATAGAAACTAAAGTCTAAATAAGACTTTAGAGAAGTTAAAAACCTAAACCTGGACAAAGACCAAATCAAAGTTAAAACATGCATAAAGAAATGTGAACTTTTTTTTTTTTAATTTTATTTATTTCTGTATGTTTATGAATGTACTGTCTGCATGCAGGTTTGTGCACCCGTGTCGTGCAATGCCGCGGAGGTCAGAAGAGGGTTTCGGATTCCCCTGGAACTGGAGTTCTCCTGGAATTGGAGTTTCAGACGGTTCTCAGCCGCCTCTCCACTGGGGAAACTTGAACAAAGGTTCCTCCCAGTGTCACATCCCACACGTGCATATCACAACCTTCCATCTGGGCTACTCTCCTGTTGTGCCCTGTTTTCCTTTCCAGAAACTTGAAATGTGAAACGTACAAGTATAAGTCATTGACAAATTATGGTCATAACAAAAGCAATTCTTATCAAAGTCTTGAAAGCGTTTCCTTCTAAAGCCTCTGGAGCTGCCCAGACCTTCCCCTTCTCTGAGAACTGTTTCTAGTAATTTAGTTTCCCTGAGCTAGCCCAATGCCTCTCAACCAAATAACAAATTTTATTTTTCTGGTTGTACTTCCTTTACCCCATACTGTGAAATATGGTAAGGGCAGGTACAAGGGTGATTAGGTATTGCTTTATAGTTTGTTTTTTTAATTATTTTTTATTTCAAAGGTTTTTATGAGCCTACATAGTATCAGGTATTATTACAGCATTTATTAACAAAACTTATTTCCTCCCCATCTTCTCCAATCTGTCCAATGCTCTCTCCCCATCCTTCCTCAATACCTTCTTATATCTCCTGGTTTCCTTGCTAGTTCACAGTCTAGATCCACTCACCCTAACTAATGCATATATATATACATGCAGAAATTATAAGCTATTTTTGTCTGAGTCTGGGTTAAGTCACTCTAATATAACATTTTCAGATTCATTTCCCACATGCTTCTCTGTCATACAGTAGTATCAGGAAGCTCCATCTGGCTATGCCCAGCATAGAGACCGTTGTAAGAAGTGAAATACCTCCAACAGGGGCATCTCCTCGGTGACTACAGGATCTAAACGCCGGTCAGGGCCATACTTAATAGACGTCTTCTCTTCTTTTGTGTTGTTAAGTCGAGGACCTTGAATTTCTAAATCCTGTCTCCCTCTGACTGACATACTCAAGGAATGTTTTCCTGAAATGAAAGGAATTGATACTCTAAAATAATATGGTACGTGAAATATCAATTTAATTTGAATGTATGAATACTATAAATGTTAGATAAACTCTAGACAACTGCTGAATAACTTAATAATCAAAACCTAAGTCTTTTAATTCAGGTTTAATGTCCTCTACAGTGTGCTGTCTAATCTCTTACTTTGTTTTAGATTTACTATGTTTCATAAAGCCAGAATGGAAGTCTTTTAAAACCTTTATTTTGGCTGGGTGTGGTGGTGCACGCCTTTAATCCTAGCACTCGGGAGGCAGAGGCAGGCAGATCTTTGTGAGTTTAGGGCCAGCCTGGTCTACAGTGCAAGTTCTAGTCCAGCTGGGGCTACAAGAAGACCCTGTCTCAAAAAGACACCCCCCAAAAAAAAAAAATTTTTAGCAGAGACTAGGTCAGTATTTCACTTTTATTCATATTGAGATATGACAATAATTTGAAGATTTATAAATATCTTCTCAAAAGACTGAACAATGAAAAATAAACATAATACAGATAGCTTAAACTTATTTAATAACCATGTAATGTTTTCTCAAAGGCTCTGTGTAGTACTTACATGTGTGGAAAAAAAATAGGGTATACAACTCCATCTTTCATGTAGGCTACTCAGGGCCTTTGCTTACTTGATGGCTTCAGATTAGAAATATAATGTACTATTTATGTACTATTTATACACTTCATTTGACTCAAATCCTTATCATTTAGCATAAAAAAATAATCTATACTAAACCATCATAAAAACTTTGCTTATAAAATGGGACTTATTTTATTTTTTAAATTTATTTCTTGCTACTTTTTTTTTTTTCAAGACTCTGGAACTGGAGTTAAAGACGGTTCTCAGCCACCATGTGGGTGCTGGGGATCGAACCCGGGTCCTCTGCAAGAGCGGTCAGTGCTCTTAACTGCTAGGCTATCTCTCCAGCCCAAAATGGGAATTATTTTAATAATTAATGATCACTGTCATATGATAATATAAATTGTGATATTTAATGCACATACTTTGGTGCCCTAACAGATGTATTTTATGGGCTACCATAACTCTGTGGTATAATAGCAGTTTAAATACCAGTACCTATCACTAAGCTCTAACCCTGAACCAGGGATGAAACAGCTTAAAAAATTATCAATACCCACTTATGATGATTTAAAAATGCAACAAATTAGCAGAATTATTTACAAATTAACCTTATCTAACATTTGTCAAATAGGAAATATAACTACAGTTCTAAAATGCAGGTGATCTAGCTGGGCATCATGGCACACGCCTTTGATCCCTATAGACAGGTGGATCTCTGTGAGCTCGAGGTCAGCCTAGTGTCTGGTCTAAATACTGAATTCCAGGCCAGCTGGGACTATAGGGAGACCCCATCTCAAAATAAAAAAATAATAAATAAATAAAACAAAATCCAGATCATAATTTTGTGCAAAATATGTTTATAATTTAATTCATATTAATTTGTAGATTAAATTATCTTACATAAACAGGCAAATAGAACTAACAAAGTTAAAGGAGAAAACATGTCCAGATTTCCCAATAATACTTATCAGCTTATTTATTTATTTATTTTTTGGTCTTTTTGAGACAGAGTCTCTCTGTAGCCCCAGATGTCCTGGAACTCACTCTGTAGACCAGGATGGCCTTGAACTCACAAAGATCCGCCTGCCTCTGCCTCCCGAGTGCTAGGATTAAAGGTGTGCACCACCGCGCCCAGCAATATTCAGCTTTTATAAATGCTAAATTCAGTTAAAAAGAAAAAAAATAAAAAAAAAAAAAAAAGGGACAACATCATACCAAATAAGCAAAAATATAAGTCTTAGTAAACTCTTCCTTGTCATTCTTTTTCAACTTTCAACTCAAGCCTACTACGAGTAATTACAAGGGGTAATTTATCTATATCTTGTAAAAGTCCCCTGAATTTAAACAAAAAATAAAAAAAACAAAAGTCCGCGCCGTTTTTAAATAGGTGCATCTTGTATTTTTCTTCAAAGTTTGTGAGGAATACTGGTTAGGACACCAAGAGTGTTCGCTTAAAACCAACCTTATCCCTTGCTGGTATAGACAACACCAGACTTTCATGTGACTTTTTCCTGTTTTGTTTTTTTTCCGTTCATTCTTTAACATGCTGCAGACTGAGCCTGGGACCTCTAGGCAAGTGCACTACCCCTGAGCTACAACAACAGCCAATTTTACTGATATTTTGAGGGAATGTATGGCTAAATTGCTCAAGCTGTTCCTGAACCTGCAGTTCTGTCTCAGCCTCTCAAGTGGCTGGGGATAAAAGCATGTACTGCCACAGATGGCTTCAAGTAGTAATATTTGGTGACTTAGAAAGCACTGATCTTCAACGTATTGTTTTTTTTTTTTTGGTCTTTTCGAGACAGGGTCTCCCTGTAGCCCCAGCTGTCCTGGAACTCACTCTGTAGACCAGGCTGGCCTTGAACTCACAAAGATCTGCCTGCCTCTGCCTCCCAAGTGCTAGGATTAAAGGCGTGCGCCACCACGCCGGGCCAATGTATTGTTTTATAAAAAGGAAATATTTAAAATAAAATATGGTGGTTTTGGTACTGACAGCATTTATTTCAATAAATAAAATTTGGTTAGAATTCACTAAATTGAGATCAGTACCAAAAACCTATGAAGTAAAGCATAAGAGTTCTCAAACGAAAACATATTGTAAGAAAATAACTTTGAGTCAACCTCTAGTCTCTACTTACACATGCACACATGTAACACACACAATGTATGTTCTTGCTCAGCATAGTGGCACATATATGTAATCACAGCACTTGGGGTAGAGACAGGAAGACAGCTGTAAGTTTGAGGCCAACTTGGACTATTGGACTGTATTAGTGAAACTTTACATTAAAAAAATTAAGCATTTTTTTCTATTATCGACACACAAAAAAGTGACTTCACAGGAATTGGTAGTAGAACAAAACTTTGTTGAATACATTCACACTGTTAAAAAAAAAAAGAACAGTACTTTGAATCTGTGCTAGAGGTCAAAATAATATAAATTACATGTGTTTATACCTGCCTAGATGCGGTTACCCAGCAGCTGCATCCAACCTGCAGCCCGTGAACCATGTGCAGGTAAAGGAAGCTATGAAAGTTTCCCAACACAAAATCACAAACTTACAAGTATTATGAGATTTGGAGATTTGTTTTTCACAGTACTTTTTGTAGCTCAACTGCACAGTCCTTAAACATAAACTTTGTAGACAACAACATCAGAGTGCAATGTCAAAAGCTTGGACACATTTGAAAGGTGCATTAGATCTATGCAGAAAAGACCTTGTACTCACTAATTACATTATATGTAATGACTTAACATCACTCTTCTGTTTGCTTAGGAATGCTATGGCTTTACCTGTGTGACACCCAGGAAGAGCAGCAATGCCGTCGGTCATGGTGCCCTGAACAGTGCCAAGATTATAGATAAGTCCCAGAATATGCAGCTCCCCTATGTGATGGGGAAAGAGCTTTAGTCTCGCCTGTGGAAATATTTAAGCCACTCTTATTATGTTTTCATAGTATTTTAAATAGTATAATACTAAAATTCTATAATGCTGCAGAATTTACTCATGACCTAAACTTTTAAAATGCTAATTTTCAAGTACTAAATGCAAATGCTAGGTAAATGATCCACCACTGAATTATAACCCCAGCCCCTAAACAATGCTTTTAATTAAAAAAATTTCTCTCCACTAAAGTGGCACTTCGCACATTAGCAACAGCAAGGAGAGGTGGGTTTTAAACAGGCCTCTAAGAAATTTTCCTACCAATTTTTTCTGTACAATTTCAGTTTCCTAACCTTTTGAATTATAGTTCTCAAAAAAGCTAGAATATGGGGGCTGGAGAGAGGGCTCAGTGGTTAAAAGTACTGGCTGCTCTTGCAGAACACTCAGGGTTCAAAACTCAGAACCCACATGGTGGGGATTCAATGCCCTCTTCTGTCCTCCGAAAGGCACTGCACAACAGTGGACTATATACTTGGAGGCAATATACTCTCTTACACATAAAATAAAAAAAATTTTTTTTTTTTTGCCTTTTTGAGACAGGGTCTCCCTGTAGCCCCAGCTGTCCCGGAACTCACTCTGTAGACCAGGCTGGCCTTGAACTCACAAAGATCCACCTGCCTCTGCCTCCCAAGTGCTAGGATTAAAGGCGTGCGCCACCACGCCCGGCAAAATAATTTTTTTTTAAATATGATATAGCATTAAAATAAATTAAGTCATTTTATTTATTTATTTTATTTTATTTTATTTTTTGGTCTTTTTGAGACAGGGTCTCCCTATAGCCCCAGCTGGCCTGGAACTCACTCTGTAGATCAGGCTGGCTTTGAACTCAGAGATCTGCTTGCCTCTGCCTCCTGAGTGCTAGTATTAAAGGAGTACTCCACCACGCCCAGCTTAAAGAACTTTCTTAGCTGCCATGTGTGTGCTGGGAATTGAACTCGGGTCCTCTGCAAGAGCAGTCAGCACTCAACTGCTGAGCCATCTCTCCAGCCCCAAATTAAGTCATTTTAAAATTTGTTTTCAGTTCACATTTAGAAAGGCAAAGAACAGAAACATTAAATTATTTACCACTTTAGATTCTTCGCTATTGATTAGGAATTCTGAAATAACTTCAGTTCCAATCATTTCAGGTTCACCTGTAATCTAAAGAACAAATTTTTTAAAATATATACTGAGTAAAACATCATCAGACCATTAACAGCTTATACACTAATACTTACAAATAATAACTAAAGTTAGCAGCTCTTGGTTCTCGTGTGTGCTAAGTTCTGTGCAGTATGTGCACTTCCACATCTGTAGCAGAACCATGCTTGGAAGGCACATTATGTATTATTTCTCATTCTGTTCAATCCAACTGAGTCATTAATTCAAAGACATAGCCACAAAAGAAAACTATTTCAAGAGAAAAAGTTCAACTGATCAGAGTAAACAATGGCCACAACTATGATTTAGCATTATGGTTAAGAATATATTCCGGGGCTGGAGAGATGGCTCAGCAGTTAAGAGCACTGACTGCTCTTGCAGAGGACCGGGCTTAGATTCCCAGCACCCACATGGTGGCTAAGAACTGTCTTTAACTCCAATTCCAGGAGAATCCGACACCCTCTTCTGACCTCCGCAGTATTGCATGACATGGGTACACCAACCTACATGCAGACAGTACCCTTATACACATTAAAAAAAAAAAAAAAGAATATATTCCTTTGGGTTTTTTTTTTTTTTTTGCTCCAACCAGCCCTTTTCATTCTAAATTGGCCAATTATACTTCAGAAAGTTGATGGCAGCCACAGAGAGCTGTAGAGAAGAAAGGTGGGTAGGAGCAGTGGGAGAGACAGACTCACTTCCTCTTACCCAACAGCAATGGGAAGACAAAACTGTCTATTCCCACAGCAAAGCAGAACTGGCTCACACTGGACATAAAGTTGATTTTCATTAACATTACTTTTTTTAATTTTTTTATTTTATTTATTTTTGTATGTGTTTGAATGTACTGTCTGCATGAAGGTTTGTGCACCCGTGTCTTGCAATGCCACGGGAGGTCAGAAGAGGATGTCGGATTCCCCTGGAACTGGAGTTCTCCTGGAATTGGAGTTTCGGACGGTTCTCGGCCACCATGTGGGAGCTGGGGATCGGACCAGAGTCCTCTGCAAGAGTCGGTGTTCTTAACCGCTAGGCTATCTCTCCAGCCCAACACTATTTTAAATTACCCACGAAAATAGCTATCTAATACAGAAAATAAAACCTGAACATCCCTCAATTTCAGTTCAACATTTTAGTCATCACCAGAAGAAACTCAGAGGCAAGTACGAAAGTGTAAAGTCAAGGCAGCTAGGCCACACTGTGAGACCGATCTGAAAAAGAAAACAGCATATTCACACAGGATGGGGTGGGTGTGGGGGTGTACCCAGAGTTTATAATCACAGGAACTTGGGAGGCAGAGGCAGGCAGATCTCTGTGAGTACAAGGCCAGCCTGGTCTCACAGTGAGTTCTAGGTTATCTGGGGCTACAGGAAGACCCTGTCAAAAAAATACACCAAGAAAAAGAGAAAAAAAATTCAAAGGAAAAGGTACTTTTTTTTTTTTTTTTTAGTTTTCTAAGACAGGATCTCCTTGTTAGTTCCACCTGCCCTGGAACTTGCTATGTAGACCAAGCTGGCCTCCATCTCACAGAACTCTACCTGCCTCTGTATCCTGAGCACTAAGATTGAAAGTGTGCATTGCTATACCAAGTTACTATTTTAAAGTATTTTATCATTTTATCATTTTATTTTATTTTTTTTTATTATTTTTATATGTATATGAGTGTTTTGCTTGCATGTACACCACATGCACACAATGCCCTCAGGCCAGAAGAAGGTGTCAGGGGCCCTGTAACAGGAGTTACAGACAGTTGTGAGCTGCCGTGTGGGTACAGGGAATCAACCCTGGTCTTCTGGAAGAAAAGCAAGTGTTCTTAACTGCTAAGCCATCTCTCCAGCCCCAGCTACTATTTATTTTAAAAGTACTAAAAATCTGCATGTGTTTTTACTGAAAAAAATAAAATAAAAGTACTAAAAATCTTTTAAAAAATTAAGAAAAAAAAAGTACTAAAAATCACTTTTTTTGGGGGGGGGATTCTTTTTGAAACAGGGTCTCCCTGTGGCCCTGTAGCCCCAGCTAGCCTGGAGCTCACTATGTAGACCAGGCTGGACTTGAATTCAAAGAGATCCACCTGCCTCTGGTGTCCACCACCACACCCGGCTCATCACGAATTTTCTAAGCCTCCTTTGAAATCTAAGCAAGAATAATCTAAGCAAGAATATTTTAAAAGCTAGATCTTTAAAACAGATCAGAAATAAGAAACAAACTTTTCCAATTTCTACAAGTCTTCTAACAATGAAATGTAATCAATGATGTTAACAGGCAAGAAGATATCTTAAAAAAAAAAAAAAAAAAAAATCAAAGCTGGGCATGGTGGCCCACACCCTTAATCCCAGGAGGAAGAAGCAGGTGGATCTCTGTAAGTTCAAGGCCAGCCTGGTCTGCATAGTGAGTTCCAGGACAGCTGGAACTGCAGGAAGATCCTGTCTCAAAAAGATTAAAAAAAAAAAAACCTAAAGAAAAATAAAGTTTAAATTAGTACAGACATTTTCCAAGTTCTCACTTCACAGATGAATACCAAAATGTTGAGATGTTTCACTACATTATTAAAACACAGAGCAAGGTAGTATGACGTAAAAATTGTGTAATAGAAATACTGGTATATGATAGTGAAACATTACCTATGTGATAATAAATAAAAACTATATATGCTCAAATTACTTGTTATAGTTAGAGAAACAAAAATTATTTAAGTCACCGGGCATGGTGGCGCACACCTTTAATCCTAGCACTTGGGAGGTGGAGGCAGGCGGATCTTTGTGAGTTCCAGGCCAGCTGGGGCTGCAGGGAGATCCTGTCTCAAGAAGACCAAAAAAAACCCATAAAGTAAAAGTAAAAAAACTCTAAAATATCTATCCTATGCCGACCAGAGCTTAAGCATGCTTTCTCTCTGAAGCTTCCCTCCCTGCCCATGTGGCTGACATCCATGCCTAACTCAAATGGCATGACTCTCTATAGTTCAGAGGATGAAAGCACTAGACAAACAAGCCTGACACCCTGAGTTCAAATTCAGAGAATTCATGTAAAAGCCAGATTTCATAGTACACATCTGAATCCCAACACCCCTATGGCAAGATGGGAATCAGGAAGCTCCCAGCCGGCTAGCCCAGAGTACACAGTAGGAACATGAAACCTGCCTCAAAGTAGAGGTTAAGAACAGCCGGGCATGATAACAACACACACCTTTAATCCTAGAACCCAGGAAGCAGAAGCAGGAAGATCTTTGTTAAGTTCAAACGTAGCCTGATCTACATAGCAAGTTCCAGGCCAGCTGGAGCTAAGGGGAGATCCTGTCTCCAAAAAAAACAAACAATAAAGTAAAATCAACAAAGTAGAAGACAAGGATCGACTCTAGAAAGCTGTCCTCTGACTGGACATCCACACGTTGTCACACATACTCATGTACTATACACACACATGCAGCAATCTTAAACCGGTGTGTGGCTCACACCTGTGATCCTAGCCATTGGGAGGATGACACAGAAAAAACAAGCTTGCAGCCGGCTTGTACTACAAAGTAAGTTCCAGTCAGCCTGCTCTATATACTTAGATCCCATCTCAAAAAAAAAAAGAGAAAACAAAACCCCAAAAACATAATTTTAAGATAAAAATATTTTTTAAAAGATAAAATAAAAAAGACAAATACAAATGAAGGATGTGAAGAGACAATTCACTACACAAGAAATACAAGGTTTTAAGTTAACTACAAGTCAGTGCAGTAGAAAATAAAAGCACCAAGGCAGCATTTCACCTCCAGTTTTTTGTACACCTCCATCTTTTTGTACATAATGGTCTCATGTGCTGATGGCATGAGCTTACTAGAATGGTTTTTGTTTTTCTTTTGTTTTTTCTTTTTTTGGTCTTTTCGAGACAGGGTCTCCCTGTAGCCCCAGCTGTCCTGGAACTCACTCTGTTGACCAGGCTGGCCTTGAACTCACAAAGATCCGCCTGCCTCTGCCTCCCAAGTGCTAGGATTAAAGGCGTGCACCACCACACCTGGCTTGGAATGGCTTTTTGCCAAACAAGGTATTAAAGCATGTATTCCTTAGTGTCTTTAACTTCAAGTCTAGGAATCTCTCCTGCAGAAATGTCCTTATGGCTAAAAGGATATGCACAAAAACAACCAGCACAGGACAAAGGGTAGAGCTTGCCTACCATGCATGAGGAATGGTAAAAATACACTGCAGCATTATTGTGATATTAAATACAGAAATCTACCAACCAACTGGTAATGATAGTAAAATCCTATATAAAGTATCTATATGATAGACTACATAAAAATGAAACAGTAGACACTTTAACACTAAAAAACACATCCTAAACATTAAAAAAACAAACAAAAAAAAAACACCATGCATGCAGAATAAAAGGAAATCTACAAATGCCGGAAAAATACACCCTGAAAATCACTGGAAAGATACACAGCAAAATGGTATGGTGGTTATTTCTAAATTCATTGCAAGATGGTTTTCCTTATGCCTCATTTTTATGTACTCTCAAATTTCAAAAGTAAGCATATGTGAATTTTATAACTAGGAAAAAATAAGTGGAAAATAAAGGAAAATGTCAATACATTTGTTAGGCTATAAGTGAAATATGCTTATCACAAATACCTTTTAATAACTTACTAGTTCTTTAACTTCTTCACCTTTTCCACTGACATCTTTAGGCTGAAACTTCCAGAGTAACGACAAATCGGACAGCAAAAGTGGAACTTTCAAAGGGTTTCTGAAAGCCACTTCCACTGTAATTGGTTCTACGGAAGAAAAAGGCCCACATTTAACAATATTAGTAACCCTATGACTCACTCTAGGCATCAAAGCTCTACGCACACTGGCCTTGACAGGTCTGAATTTCTGCTTAGCCTGTCCTTCCTTTATCGCCCTACACAAGTTTATGAATAGGCCAGATGTAGTGGTACACACCTTTAGTCCTAGCACTGGGAAGTCAGAGGTAGGTGGACCTCTGCAAGTTCAAGGCCAGCCTGGAGTACATAGCAAGTTTCAAGCAAGACAGGGCTGAGGAATGAGACCCTGTCTCAAAAAAAGAAAAGTCTATTTTGGTTTGGTTTGAAAATTACTCTACCCCAATGTCTCTACAGTAGAAAATGTTAGTCAGAATTCCAGTCTCAAACAGCTTAGGTGGGTATCAGGCCTCCATTTGGCCTTAGAACTGCAGCTCAGTAGATGATCAACTACCTTTGCATTCCTAGCCTTCAGTAGCATATGGCATACAGCAAATTATCTTGAATCTGCTATAAGTAAAATACTAAAAAGCAATGAATAGCGATATAAGAATACCACCTTCCACAACTGCAAGTGGAAATCTGGAGTTATCTGAGTAACTGTTCAAACAGTACTGTGTGGGATGGAAATTGGATGGAATTGTTCCTCTGTTAGCCACAGCCACAGCATGCTCCTCAAGTTCTCGCCATTGCTGGCAGGATTCAAAGTCATATTCTTGGTCCAGGCTTATGTGAGTAGCCGCTTGCTTTTCACCTTTAAAAAAAAAAAAGTTTCATATTTAAAAACACATTCATGAAAATCTGCTTTATATAAAACATTTTAAATAAGAACCAAACATATTCAAATAAATATGCATAAATATATGTGTACTCTTGCATTGGCAAGTACACACATATTTATTTGAATATGTCTGGTTCTAAATATGCATAAATATATGTGTACTCTTGTATTGGCAAGTACACACATTTATTTGAATATGTCTGGTTCTTTTTTTTTTTATAATTTTTTTTAATTTTATTTATTTCCGTATGTGTATGAATGTACTGTCTGCATGCAAGTCTGTGCACCCCTGTCGTGCAATGCCGCAGAGGTCAGAAGAGGGCGTCGGATTCCCCTGGAACTGGAGTTCTCCTGGAATTGGAGTTTCAGACGGTTCTTGGCCGCCATGTGGGTGCTGGGGATCGAATCCGGGTCCTCTGTTAAGAGCGGTCGGCGCCCCCAACCGCTAGGCCATCTCTCCAGCCCTGTCTGGTTCTTATTTAAAATGTTTTATATAAAGCAGATTTTCACGAATGTGTTTTTAAATATGAAACTTTTTTTTTAAAGGTGGAAAGCAAGCAGCTACTCTAATTCTTTGATCAACAAGAGTCTCTTGTTACCCCAGACTAATGGAGCTTTGCCTATAATACTGATTATCTTTTCTTCCTAACTAAAATAAGGTTATTTTCCTCAACATATACAATTTTTACATAATGTATTTCAATGCAGACAAAAGGCATAAAACAAATTATCTGTATACAAAAAACTTTATTTCTTGAGACAGGGTCTAGCCCAAGCTAGCCTTGAATTTCGTATATAACTAAAGAATAAACTTAAATCCTCTTCTTCCTGCCTCCAACTCCCAACTGCTTGGTTTAAGGGGCCACCATACCACACCTGACTTAATCCTGAATTTTTAAATTATAATTGTGAGAGGTTGCAGACTTGGTACATAAGTGAAGGTCAGAAGACAACTTGCAGGAGTTGGTTCTCTCCTACCATGTGTATCCTAGAGAATTAAGGCATATACTGAGGCTTGGTAGCGAGCACCATTGCCTGCTGTGCCACCTCATTACTCCCATATCTTTTAAAAAATATATATTTTTAAAGATTATTTTTATTATTATTTTTCATTTTTTATTTATGTGTACGAATGTACTATCTGCATGTAGGTTTGTGCACCTGTGTCATGCAATGCCACGGAGGTCAGAAGAGGGTGTCGGATTTCCCTGGAACTGGTACTCCCATATCTTAAAATAACTTCTGTCACATGATTCTGAAATTTTTTTTCCAAAAAGAACATTACAGCCAAAGTCAATGCCCTCTTGGCAAATCCCCCCAATCTCATCATCTACCTTGCTGCCGACTGGATATGTCACCCATGCCTGCATTTTCTTTATCTTTTTGCTATTAAAAAATATCCTTCTGGGGCTGGAGACATGGCTCAGAGCACCAACTGCTCTTGCAGAGGACCTGGGTTCGATTCCCAGCATCCACATGGTGGCTAAGAACCGTCTTTAACTCCAGCTACAGGGAAATCTGACGCCCTCTTCTGACCTCCGCAGCATTGCACAACAGGGTGCACCAACCTACATGCAGACAGTGCACTCATACATATAAAATTTAAAAAATTTTAAAAATTTAAAAAAGATCCTTCTATAAAACTGATTCTCTTTAAACACCAAATCTGATTTCAAGGAGAAACAAACTAATAAAATGAGCATGCACTCTTGGTCCAATAATGCCCTTCCAGGGCTCAACCCTAAGGAAATAATCCTATAATTTAAAAGGGGTTGGGGATATCTCTCTGCTGGGAGGGTGCCTGCCCAGCACATACAAAGCCCTGGGTTCAAGCCCCAGACACACATAAAATTAGGCGTGGTATCACACAACCTATAATGCCAGCATTTGGGAGATGGAGGCAGGAGGATGAGTTGAAGGCTGTCCTCCACTACCATAGTGAGTTTGAGGCCAGTCTGGGCTTCATGAGACTTTGTTTTAAAGAGAAAAAAAATTGTTTTTTTACTATTTAATTAAAAAAAATCCATGGCCTGAGAGATGGCTCAGTGGTTAATAGCACTGGATTCTCTTGCAGAAGACATGGATTTGAGTCCCAGTACCCACATGACAAATAACCACCATCCACAACTCCAGTTCCAAGGGATCCAATACCCTCTTCCACCTTCTGTGGGCTCTGCACGGCATGGGTACACTTACATGCAGGCAAAACATTCAAACACAAAATATAAAAATAAAAAACTTTTGTGTGTTGCTGGATATGGTGGCACATGCCTTTAATCCCAGCTTCTATGTACATTTTTCTATGTTCATTTCCACATTAAAAGACCTAAGCTAGTGGTACACACCTGTTATCCCAGCACTTGAGATACAGAAACAGAAGAACTGCTCCAAGTTCAAGGCCAGCCTGGTCCATCCAAAGTTCCAGGCTAACCAGGGCTACATCATGAAACTTTTTCTCAGAGAAAAAATTTAAAAACTAAATTTTATGCATGTTCATCACTATGACTTTACAGAAGCAAAAGCTAGAAATAGTGACCCAAGAGAAGGTGTATCAGAAATCCTTTGTGTGCAGAGTAGAGCATGTCACCAGCAACAAAGGTGCTTGCCAAGGTCTGGAAGCACATGCACTTCATACTGGAAGCAAAGCTGCCATAATGAGTGACAACTTGGATTTGGGTTCTCCATTTCAGGCTGGAAGAACACTTAAGCAGCTTTCTGCTCAGATGGCCGGACAACAGGTAAAGCAGCATACAGTTAGATTCAAATACTGAAGAAATTACTGGAGGAGGAACTCGTCAAAGAGTCATGAGGTAACTAGGCCAAATGAAAGTTTACTAACCATCCGCTGGTCTTCTGTCATGGCCAAAGAAAACACGTGTTGCTGAACTGTTGATATATGGTAAGGGAAGCTGTGGTAAAGGCCCATCTGGTGACAGCTGATTTACATTCTAGGAGAAATTTAAAAGAAAAAAAAAAAAAAAGAAAACTTTTTAAGAAAGAAAACTCAGTAACATTTTTCTCTAATTTCTAATACACAAGGTATTAAAAATGTTATGCAAGAATATTAAAACACACAAGTGCTAGTTTTGTTTGTGTACCTAGAGTCATAAAATTTTATAACTGAGAACTTAAGCTATTTATTCTGCCTTAAGAGAACCTTCGTAGCCAGGCCTGATGACACAGACCTATAAATTACAAAGCCAGCCTTTGCACCACAAGTTCAAGGCCAGCCTAAACAACATAGCAAGACACAATGTCAAAACAAAAAGCAAAGGGGCTAAGAATAAAGCTCAGTGGCAGAGCTTGTCTAACAGGCACAGAGACCCAGTTTCAATTCCTGGTATTTAAAAAAACAAACAACAAAAAAACCCTTCCTCAAGGTTACAACTACTTAGTTTTCTCTGCATTTTAAATTTCCAAATGTTATTTAAATATGCATTTTACTTCCTATGACTCATTATAGTACAGTCTGCCAGGAAACTGACGTGATTTTAAACCCACAGCTGGCCTGGAACTGGCTACGTAGACCAGGCTGTCCTCAGTCTCACAGAGATCCACCTGTCTCTGCCTTCCGAGTACTGGGATTAGAGGCATGAGCCACCATGGCCGGTTATAAGAGTAGTGATTTTTCTATTGGAAAGATACAATATTCAAGTTTTCATAGGTCTTGAATGTAGGAAGGTTATAACATCTAATTTTTTCCAAAAAACAATTATGTTTTTTATCCTGTATCAGGGAAATATTTCTTCCCATTACAAAATACTTGCTATAAACCGGCACCCACCTTTCATCAGCAAACAAACATGTACCACAGGATAAGAGGACCATTATTTTGTCAATTCTGCTGCAATCGTATGAAAACATTAACAGACCAAGCACATGCCTTTAACCCAGGCACTCAGAAGGTAAGAGAAGACCAGGAAGAACAGGAGTTCAAAGTAATCCTCAGATACATATGAATTCTAAGCCAGCCTGGTCTACAGGAGACCCGATTTAAAAACAAAACTTCAGGGCATGGTGGCATACACCTTCAATCCCAGCCCTGGGGAAGCAGAGACAGGAGGATCTCTGTGAGACTGAGGACAGCCTGATCTATACAGCCAGTTCTAGGCCAGCTGTGGATTTAAAATCACATGAGTCAATGTCCCAGCAGAAAGGGTACTATAATGAGTCATAGGAAGTAAATGTATATTTAAGTAACATTTGAAAATTTAACATGCAAAGAAAACTAAATAGTTGTAACCCTCAGAAAAATTTTTTAAAAAAAAAAAAAAAAAAAAAAGTACCAGGAATTAAAATTAGTCCCTGTGGCTGTTAAGACAAACACTGCCATTGAGCTTTATTTATCTACATAATGAGTTCCAGGCCAGCTGGGACTACAGGGAGACCCTGTCTCAAAATGGAAAAGAAAAAAAATAAATAAATAAATAAAATAAAAAGCCCCAAAACTACGGGCTGGAGAGATGGCTCAGCGGTTAAGAGCATTGACTGCTCTTACAGAGGACCCGGGTTCGATTCCCAGCACTCACATGGCAGCTAAGAACCATCTTAGGCCAGGCATGGTGGCCCATGCCTTTAATCCCAGCACTCGGGAGGCAGAAGCAGGTGGATCTCTGTGAGTTCAAGGCCAGCCTGGTCTACATAGCAAGCTCCAGGCCAGCTGGGACTAAAGGGAGACCCTGCCTCAAAAAAATTAAAAAAATAATAAATAAATAAATAAATAAATAAATAAATAAATAAATAAATAAAACTAATCCAGAAACCCTGTTATTTTGTTTTTGGCAAAGCTTCCAAAAGAGCCACAAATTCAAGTTAGGTGTGGGTGGTGCACGTGCATGACACCAGCATTCAGGAAGCTAAGGCAAAAGATTAAGAGTGGGAGGCGGGCAGACCTCTGTGAGTTCCAGGACAGCCAGAGCTACAGGGAGACCCTGTCTCAAAAAAGACAAAAAAAAAGAAGAGTGGGAGGCCAGTCTACCTAGAGTAAGACCAGCTCAAAAAGAAAAGGAAAATTGGCCAAACGAATGTCTAGTGAAATATTAAAATTCCCTTTTAAAAACTATGGTGAGGACAATGCAATACAGATCTATGATCAAGAAACTTTCTACAACTTTATTACAGCAGATAACTGCACATGCTAATTAATAATTACTGCAATAAAGCCACTTCATTCTGCTCCTACAAATATAGTAATAAGCATGTTTGGGAGAATGGTGGAGCAGGCCTTCAGTCCCAGCACTTGGGAAGCCAAGGCAAGCAGATGTCTATGAGAGAGAACAACCTCTCTGCACAGCAAGTTCCAGGCCAGCTGAGGCTACAAGAAAACCTTATCTCAAAAAGACTTTAAAAACAAACAAACAGGGGCTGGAGAGATGGCCTAGCAGTTAAGAGCACCGACTACTCTTGCAGAGGACCCAGGTTTGATTCCCAGCACCCACATGGCGGCTAAGAATGGTCTTTAACTCCAGTTCCAGGGGAATCTGAAACCCTCTTCTGACCTCTGCGGCACTGCACGACACGGGTGCACCAATCTATATGCAGACAGTACATTAATACACATAAAAAATAAATTAAATTTAAAAAATTATTAAAACAAGGAGCTAAAGAGATGGCTCAGTGGTTAAGAGCACCAACTGCTCTGGCAGAGGGCCCAGGCTCCATTTCCAGAATCCACATGGCTGCTAAAACTTATATTTAAGCCAGGCATGGTGGCTCACGCCTTTAATCCTAGGGCTTGGGAGGCAGAGGCAGGTAGGTCTCTGAGTTCAAGGCCAGCCAGCTGAGACTATAGGGAGACCCTTTCTCAAAAAAAAAAAAAAAGTGTTTTGCTTAACTAATAATTTAAAAACAATTTTAAGACTTATTCCTGAACAGCAGTCTTCACCTTGTAAACATAAAGGTATTCTCTGAGAAAGGCCCCTTGTTGAGCAGCAGACTGTCTACTTTCATTGATTAAAATATGCCTAAAAGCAGACACAGCATTGTCCAGTTGCCTCAGAGTATAGGACTGACGCCCAATCGTGAAGTTGATGTGATCCTCTGCCAGAGACCAGCCTTTTCCTTTGTAAACTTGCATGGCTTGGCAGTAGCAGCGCAAGGCATGCTTTTTCTGCAAGAAAACAAATGAAGTGAGTATAATAATCTGTCTTGAACTAGAAAAATAACACAAATACACACTGAGACATACACAGATCCCACCAAGTAACTAGTTCTACAAGGGAGTGATAGAGAACACAAAGCTGGTATTTATGATGACCTAATCATAATTATGCAACAGTGTGTGTAGAATGAGAGATTGCTTCTTCAGCCATGCATAATGTGAATGTGTTCTGTTTGGTCTGTTCTGACCACCTCATTTCTCTGAGGTTAATTTCTAAGAATAAAGTTCATCTCTCAAGTTGGCTTTACTTCCATTTTTTTTCTGGGAAAATCAGGGTATGATGACTCTTCAGTGTCAACTTGAGGGAATTGGACTCACCACGGAAGCCCACCTCTGGAAATAATATCTATAAGAATCTTTGCAGAAGCGAGGCATGATGGTGCACACCTTTAATCCCAGCACTTGGGAAGCAGAGGCAGGTGGATCTGAGTTCAAAGCCAGCCTGATCTACATAGCAAGTTCCAGGACAGCTGGGACTAAAAGGGAGACCCTGTCTCAAAAAAAGAATGTTTGTAGAAAGGTTTAACTGAGGAGTCGAGAACTATCCTGAATAAGGGGTGGCATCCCAAGGGCTGGAGTACAACTCTGAATAAAAAATGAACACCAAGATGCCAGGGAGGTGGCTCAGTGGGCAAAGGCCCTTGTATGCAGGGGCCGACCACTGGAGTTTGATCCCCACATCCCCAAAAATCAGCAGGAAAGAACTGTCACCCGAGTTATCCTGATGGCCACACATACACAATAGCATGTGAGCCCACACACCCACATCATGCACATACACAATAATAATAATTAAAAGAAAAAATAGGGGTTGGAGAGATGGCTCAGTGGGTAACAGCCCAGACTGCTCTTACAGAAGACCCAGGCTGGATTCCCAACACTCACATGGCGGCTAAGAACCTTCTTTAGTGCAGGGCGTTGTGGCACACACCTTTAATCCCAGCACTGGGGAGGCAGAGGCAGGCAGATCTCTGAGTTCAAGGCCAGTCTGGTCTACATAGCAAGCTCCAGGCCAACTGGGACTTAAAGGGAGACCGTGTTACCAAAAAAAAAAAAAAGAAAAAAAAGGGACACANGGTCTCCCTGTTAGCCCCAGCTGTCCTGGAATACTCTACCTCTGTTGGACAAGGCTGGCCCCGAGAACTCACATAAGATCCGCCTGCTCTGCCCTCCCTAAAGTGCTAGGATAAAGGCTGTTTTTTTGCACCAACACACCTGGTTGGAATGGTCGTTTGGCCAATAAACACAAGGATAGTTAACAGCCTTGTCTCCTTTATGTGTCTTTAACGTCAAGTCTAGGGACTTACTTCTCCTGCAGAAATTGTTCCTTAGGGCGATAAAGGGATGAGGCACAACAAATACACCCGGCACATGGACAAAGGTGGAGAGCCGTGGCAGACCCTGCATGAGGAAGGGTTGAAAAAAGGACACTGCCCAGCATTATTGTGATAATTAAATACAGAAAACTCGACCAACCAAACTGGTAATGATAGGAAAATCTATATAAAAGTATCGATATGATAGACTACATTAAAACTGAAAACAGTAGACCACTTTAACACACTAAAAAAACCCACATCATAAAAACACTTTAAAAAAAACCAAACAAACAAAAAAAAAAAAAACCACCATGCCGATGCAGAATAAAAGGAAATCTACAAATGCCGGAAAAATACACCCTGAAAATCACTGGAAAGATACACAGCAAAATGGTATGGTGGTTATTTCTAAATTCATTGCAAGATGGTTTTCCTTATGCCTCATTTTTATGTACTCTCAAATTTCAAAAGTAAGCATATGTGAATTTTATAACTAGGAAAAAATAAGTGGAAAATAAAGGAAAATGTCAATACATTTGTTAGGCTATAAGTGAAATATGCTTATCACAAATACCTTTTAATAACTTACTAGTTCTTTAACTTCTTCACCTTTTCCACTGACATCTTTAGGCTGAAACTTCCAGAGTAACGACAAATCGGACAGCAAAAGTGGAACTTTCAAAGGGTTTCTGAAAGCCACTTCCACTGTAATTGGTTCTACGGAAGAAAAAGGCCCACATTTAACAATATTAGTAACCCTATGACTCACTCTAGGCATCAAAGCTCTACGCACACTGGCCTTGACAGGTCTGAATTTCTGCTTAGCCTGTCCTTCCTTTATCGCCCTACACAAGTTTATGAATAGGCCAGATGTAGTGGTACACACCCTTAATCCAAGCACTCAGAAAACAGAGGCAAACAGATTTGTGAGTTCAAGGACAGAATAGTCTACCTGGTGAATTCCAGGACATGACATCTGGAGACAGGGAGGCCCTGTCTCAAAAAAAAAAAAAAAAAAAAAAAAAAAAAAAAGTTTTTGGTTTGGTTTGAAAATTACTCTACCCCAATGTCTCTACAGTAGAAAATGTTAGTCAGAATTCCAGTCTCAAACAGCTTAGGTGGGTATCAGGCCTCCATTTGGCCTTAGAACTGCAGCTCAGTAGATGATCAACTACCTTTGCATTCCTAGCCTTCAGTAGCATATGGCATACAGCAAATTATCTTGAATCTGCTATAAGTAAAATACTAAAACACGCAAATGAATAGCGATTATAAGATACCACCTTCCACAAATGCAAGTGGAAATCTGGGAGTTATTCTGAGTAAACTGTCTTCAAAACAGTTTTAACTGTGTGGATGGAAATTGGATGGAATGTTCCTCTGTTAAGCCACAGCCCACAAGGCATTGCTCCTCAAAGTCTCGCCACTTTGCTGGCAAGGATTCAAAGTCATCTTCTTGGTCCAGGCTTATGGAGTAGCGCCTGTGTTTTCATCCTTTAAAAAAAAAAAAAACAAGGTTCATATGTAAAAACACCATTCATTGAAATCTGCCTTTTATACTAAAACATTTAAATAAGAATCAATACACCTATTCAAATGAAAATATGCATTATATCTATGTGTTACTCGTTGCCACTTGGCAAGTACACACATATCTATTTGAAATGTCTGGTTTAAATATATGCATAAAATATATGTGTACTCTTTTATTGGCACGTCCACACATTTATTTAATAAGGTCTGGTTTCTTTTTTTTTTTTATTAATTTTTTTTACTTTTATTTATTTCCGTATGTGTATGATGTACTGTCTGCATGCAAGTCTGGCCACCCCCTTGTGTGCAATGCCCCAGAGGTTCAAGGAAGAGGGCGTCGGATTTCCCTGGAAACTGGAGCTGCTCTGAAATGGGAGTTTCAGACGGTGCGTGGCCGCCATGTGGGGGGGGCGCGGGTGACGAAGCCGGGGCTCGGCTGGGGTAAGAGCGGGAGGAGTGCCCCCACAACCGCCGAGGCTCAGCGCGCCAGCCCGGGCTGGGGCGGAGTGGAAAAGGGGCGAGAGAAAGCAGAGGGGCCCGGTATAGGTGGGGGGGACAAGAGGAAACGGGGGGGTGGAAAAGGTGTAAAGGGGGGGGGGGGGGGGGGGGGGGGGGGGGGGGGACAGCAAGCCAGCGATCGGAATGGCTGGCGGCAACAAAGAGGCGCGGGTGACCCCAGGACGATAGGGAGCTGGGGTCCGAGAGACGGAGGAGTGGGGCGGTGCCGAACGAACGAAGGTGGAGGTGCCGAATCTATTAGACAAAGGGGACAGAATGGAGGGCAAGGCAGCCCAAAAGGCTATAAAACTAAAGTAAGCGGAGACAAAAAACTTGGTGCGGAGACAGGGCTTAGACCAAAGCTGAGCCTGGAATGGGCGGATAAGAACGAAAGAAGAAAACCTGGAAAGCCGCGGGCCGGCCGCCAACGCCCAACCGGCTTGGGGAATGGGGGCCCACCCATACCATCAACCTACTGAATGCCGGAATTTTTAAAAAAATTATTAATGTGAGAGGTTGCAGACTTGGTACATAAGTGAAGGTCAGAAGACAACTTTTGTCAGGCGTTTGGTTCTCTCCTACCATGTGTATCCTAGAGAATTAAGGCATATACTGAGGCTTGGTAGCGAGCACCATTGCCTGCTGTGCCACCTCATTACTCCCATATCTTTTAAAAAATATATCTTTTCAAAAGTCTTGATTTTTTATTATTATTTTATTTTTTAATTTATGTGTACGAGTACATCTGCATGTAGGTTGATGCACCTGTTGTCATGCAAATGCCACGGAGGTCAGAAGAGTGGTGCGGATTTCCCTGTGAAACTCGGTACTCCCATAATCTTTAAAATATACTTCTGTCCACATGATTCCGAAATTTTTTTTCAAAAGAAAACATTACAGCCAAAGTCAATGCCCTCTTGGCAAATCCCCCCAATCTCATCATCTACCTTGCTGCCGACTGGATATGTCACCCATGCCTGCATTTTCTTTATCTTTTTGCTATTAAAAAATATCCTTCTGGGGCTGGAGGACCTTGGCTCAAGGCCACCAAACTGCTACTTCTTGCCAGAGGACCCTGGGTCCTGGGTTCGATTCCCAGCATCCACATGGTGGCTAAGAAACCGTTTCTTTAACTCCAGTTCAGTGGGAATCTGCCGGCCCTTTTCTGACTCCGCGCATTTGCCACAAACAGGTGCACCAACCCTACATGCAGACCGTGCCACTCATACATATAAAATTAAAAAAAATTTTAAAAAATTTAAAAAAGATCCTTCTATAAAACTGATTCTCTTTAAACACCAAATCTGATTTCAAGGAGAAACAAACTAATAAAATGAGCATGCACTCTTGGTCCAATAATGCCCTTCCAGGGCTCAAAACCCTAAGGAAATTAATCCTTTAATTCTAAAAAGGGGGTTGGGGATATCTCTCTCGGGAGGGTGCCACCGCCCACAGCAACAATTACAAAGACCATGGGTTTCATCCCCAGACAAAAAATTAAAAATTAGGAGTGCAGTTAACCACACACAACCATTATAATGAAAGCACATTTGGGTGATGGAGGCAGGAGGATGAGTTGAAGGCTGTCCTCCACTACCATAGTGAGTTTGCGGCCAGCCTAGGGACTTTATGGACATTTGATTTTAAAGCAGAAAAAAAATTGTATTTTTTCTCCTTTTAATTAAAAAAAAAATCCCATTGGCTGAAACGAGATGGCTCTAGTGGTTATAAGCACTGGATTCCTTGCCGACAGACATGGATTTGAGTCCCCGTACCCCCACTTGACAAATTAACCACCATCCCACAAACTCCAGTTCCAAGGATCCAAACCCATTTTCTGGCCTCTGAAACCACCAAGTATACATGTATGCATACACACATGCAGGCAAAAAACATTCAAACACAAAAATTAAAATAAAAAAAAATTTTGTGTGTTGCTGGATTATGGGGCCACATGCCTTTAATCCAGGGGCTTTCTATTGTACATTTTTTATTGTTTCATTTCCACATTAAAAGACCTAAGCTAGTGGTACACACCTGTTATCCCCAGCACTTGAGATTAACAGAAAAACAGAAGAACGCTCCATAGTTTCAAGGCCAAGCTGGTCCATCCAAAGTGTCCAGGCTAACCAGGGCTACATCATGAAACTTTTTCTCAGAGAAAAAAATAAGAACAACACTAAATTTTATTGGCATGTTCATCACTATGACTTTACAGAAGCAAAAGCTAGAAATAGTGACCCAAGAGAAGGTGTATCAGAAATCCTTTGTGTGCAGAGTAGAGCATGTCACCAGCAACAAAGGTGCTTGCCAAGGTCTGGAAGCACATGCACTTCATACTGGAAGCAAAGCTGCCATAATGAGTGACAACTTGGATTTGGGTTCTCCATTTCAGGCTGGAAGAACACTTAAGCAGCTTTCTGCTCAGATGGCCGGACAACAGGTAAAGCAGCATACAGTTAGATTCAAATACTGAAGAAAAAATTAATGGAGGAGGAAAATAACTCGTCAAAGGAGTCATGATGCGTAAAAAATAGGCAAAATGAAAGTTTACTAACCATCCGCTGGTCTTCTGTCATGGCCAAAGAAAACACGTGTTGCTGAACTGTTGATATATGGTAAGGGAAGCTGTGGTAAAGGCCCATCTGGTGACAGCTGATTTTACATCTGGAGAAAATTTAAAAAGAAAAAAAAAAAAAAAAGAAAAATTTCTAAGAAAGGGGACAACTCTAGTACATTTTTCTCTATTTCTAAATTACACAAAGGTATTAAAAATGTATGCAAGAATATTAAAACACACAAGTGCTAGTTTTGTTTGTGTACCTAGAGTCATAAAATTTTATAACTGAGAACTTAAGCTATTTATTCTGCCTTAAGAGAACCTTCGTAGCCAGGCCTGATGACACAGACCTATAAATTACAAAGCCAGCTTTGCACCCCACAAGTCAAGGGCCCAGCCTAAAAAACAACATAGCAAGACACAATGTCAAAACAAAAAGCAAAGGGGCTAAGAATAAAGCTCAGTTGGGGACCAGGCTTGTCTAAACAGGCACAGAGGACCCGTTTCAATTCCTGGTATAAAAAAAACAAACAACAAAAAAACCCTTCCTCAAGGTTACAACTACTTAGTTTTCTCTGCATTTTAAATTTCCAAATGTTATTTAAATATGCATTTTACTTCCTATGACTCATTATAGTACAGTCTGCCAGGAAACTGACGTGATTTTAAACCCACAGATGCAGGGAACTGGCATACGTAGAAACGGTGTCATCAGTCTCACCAGAGGATCCCCACCTGTTCTTGACCTTCCGAGTACTGGGGATTAGAGGGCCATGAGCCACCATGGCCGGTTATAAGAGTAGTGATTTTTCTATTGGAAAGATACAATATTCAAGTTTTCATAGGTCTTGAATGTAGGAAGGTCTATACATCTGAATTGTTTCTCCAAAAAAAAATAAAGTCTGTTTTTTATC
This sequence comes from Rhizomys pruinosus, assembly GCA_009823505.1. Taxonomy (NCBI): domain Eukaryota; kingdom Metazoa; phylum Chordata; class Mammalia; order Rodentia; family Spalacidae; genus Rhizomys; species Rhizomys pruinosus. The sequence goes on from VZQC01012828.1 coordinate 1,358,085, forward strand.
CTTGTATCAGGGAAATTCTTCTTCCCATTACAAAATACGTGCCGATAAGAAAACTCGGCACCACCTTTTCTCTCAGCACAAAATCAAAAACCTGTACCACAGGATTAAGAGGACATTCTTTTTGTCAATTCTGCTTTTGCTAATCGTATGAAAAACTTATTAAAGGACCACGCGCACATGCCTTAACCCCCGGGCACTCAGAAGGGTCAGAGAAGACCCGGAAGACACAGGGGATTGTTCAAAGTAATCCTCAATGATTATATGACTTCTAAGCCAGCCTTGGTCTCTACAGGGATGACCCTTATTTAAAAAACAAAAACTTCAGGGCTTGGTGGGCATACCACCTTCAAATCCCAGCCCTGGGGAAGCAGAGACAGGAGGATCTCTGTGAGGACTGAGACAGCCTGATCTATACAGCCAGTTCTAGGCCAGCTGTGGATTTAAAATCACATGAGTCAATGTCCCAGCAGAAAGGGTACTATAATGAGTCATAGGAAGTAAATGTATATTTAAGTAACATTTGAAAATTTAACATGCAAAGAAAACTAAATAGTTGCTAACCCTCAGAAAAGATTTCTTTTAAAAAAAAAAAAAAAAAAAAAAAAGTACAGGAATTAAAATTAGTCCTGTGGCTGTTATGACAAACACTGCCATTGAGCTTTATTTATCTACATAATGCGTTCCAGTGCCTCAGCTGGGACTACAGGGAGACCTGTTCTCAAAATGGAAAAGAAAAAAAAATTAAATAAATACATAACATACAAAGCCCAAAAATACAAAATACGGGCTGGAGAGATGGCCTCAGCGGTTAAGAGCTATTTGGACTGCTCTTGCAGAGGAACCCGGGTTCGATTCCCCGCACCTCACCATGGCAGCTAAGAACCATCTTAGGCCAGGCATGGTGGCCCATGCCTTTAATCCCAGCCCACTTGGGAGGCCGAAGCAGGTTGGATCTCTGTGCGTTTCAAGGCCAGCCTGGTCTACATAGGCCAAGCTCCAGGCCAGCTGGGGCTCTAAAGGGAGACCCTGCCTAAAAAAAATAAAAAAATAATAAATAAATAACATAAAATAAACTAAATAAAATAAATAAATAAATAAAAAATAATACAAAACACATGTTTATTTTGTTTTCTGGCAAGCTTCCAAAAGAGAGCCACAAATTCAAGTTAGGTGTGGGTGGTGCACGTGCATGACACCAGCATTCAGGAAGCTAAGGCAAAAGATTAAAAGATGTGGTAGGAGGGCCCAGACCTCTGTGATGTTCCACGACAGCCAGAGCTACAGGGAGAACCCTTGTCTCAAAAAAAAACAAAAAAAAAAGAAGAGTTCAAGGCCAGCCTGGTTTCAGGACAGCTGGGGCCCTGTTTCAAAAAGAAAAGGATAGAATTGGCCAAAAACGGAATGGCGAGGGAAAGAGTAAAATGCCGGGGAAAAACGGATGGTGGAGGACAAAGGCCCAGTATCGATCTATGATCAAGAAAACGTTCTACAACGTGGAGGACAGCAGATAACTGCACATGCTAATTAATAATTACTGCAATAAAGCCACTTCATTCTGCTCCTACAAATATAGTAATAAGCATGTTTGGGAGAATGGTGGAGCAGGCCTTCAGTCCCAGCACTGGGGAAGCCAAGGCAAGCGCAGGATGTCTATGAGATTGAGGCCAACAAACCCTCTCTGCCACCAGAATGTTCCAGGCCAGCTGAGGCTACAAGAAAACCTTATCTCAAAAAAGGACTTTAAAACAAAAACAAAAACCGGGGCTGGAGAGGAGGCCTAGCAGTTAAGAGCCACGACTTACTCCTGCAGAGGACCCCAGGTTTGATTCCAGCCCACCCCACAGGCGGGGCTTTCTAAGGAATGGTCTTTAAACTCCATTTCCAGGGGGAATCTGAAACCCCTTCTTCTGACCTCTGCGGCACTGCACGAAACGGGTGCACCAATCTTATATGCAAGGAACAGTTACATTAATTACACATAAAACCTAAAATTAAATTTAAAAAATTTTAAAAACAAGGAGCTAAAGAGAGGGCGCAGTGGTTAAGAGCACAACTTGCTCTGGGCAGAGGGCCCAGGCTCCATTTCCAGAATCCACAGGCTGCTAAAACTTAGATTCTTAAGCCAGGCATGGTTGGCTCACGCCTTTAATCCTAGGGCTTGGGAGGAAGAGGCAGGTACATCTCTGAAGTTAAAGGGCCAGCCCAGCCTGAGACTATAGGGAGGACCCTTTCTCAAAAAAAAAAAAACAAAGTGTTTTGCTTAATAATTAATTTAAAACAACTTTTTTAAGACTTATTCCTGAAAAGGCTGTCTTCACCTTGTAAACCATAAAGGTAATTCTCTGAGGAACGGCCCTTTGTTGAAGCCAGCAGTGGACTGTCTCTTTCATGATTAAAAATATGCTCTAAAAAAGCAGACAACAGGGCATTTTGGTCCAGTTGACCCCTTCAGATATAGGGACTGTACGCAATCGTGAATTTTGATGGATCCTCTGCCACGAGACAAGCCTTTACTTTGTAAACTGCATGGCTCTGGCAGTAGCAGCGCACGGCATTGCTTTTTCTGCAAGAAACAAATGAAGTGAGTTATTAATAATCTGTTTTCTTGAAACTAGAAAATAACAAAAATTTACACCCCCAACTGGAGACATTACACAGACCCACCAAGTAACTAGTTCTACAAGGGAGTGATAGAGAACACAAAGCTGGTATTTATGATGACCTAATCATAATTATGCAACAGTGTGTGTAGAATGAGAGATTGCTTCTTCAGCCATGCATAATGTGAATGTGTTCTGTTTGGTCTGTTCTGACCACCTCATTTCTCTGAGGTTAATTTCTAAGAATAAAGTTCATCTCTCAAGTTGGCTTTACTTCCATTTTTTTTGGGAAAAAATCCGGGTCTTATTGATGACTCTCAGTTGCTCAACTTGAGGGATTGGATCACAGGAAGGCCCACCTCTGGAAATTAAATATCTATTAAGGCTCTTTGCAGAAGTGCGAGGCCATGCTGCGCTGCACACCTTTAATCCCTAGCACTTGGTGAAGCCAGAGGCCAGGTGGATCTGAGTTCAACGCCAGCCTGATCTACCTAAGCAACGTTCCAGGACAGCTTGGGACTAGAGGGAGACCGTCTCAAAACACAGCATGTTTGTAGACAGGTTTAACTGAGGAGTCGAGAACTATCCTGAATAAGGGGTGGCATCCCAAGGGCTGGAGTACAACTCTGAATAAAAAATGAACACCAAGATGCCAGGGAGGTGGGGCCAGTGCTGGGCAAAGGCCCTTGGATATGCAGGGGGTCCCCCCCGGGACCACTGGAGTTTGCTCCCCACTATCCCCAAAAATCAGCAGGAAAGAACTGTCACCCGAGTTATCCTGATGGCCACACATACACAATAGCATGTGAGCCCACACACCCACATCATGCACATACACTAAATAATTAATAAATTAAAAGAAAAAATAGGGGTTGGAAGAGATGGCTCAGTGGGATAACAAGCCCCAGACTTGCTCTTACAGCAAGAACCAGGCTGGAGCCCAAAACATCAACATGGGGGCTAAGACCTTCTTTAGTTACTGCAGGGCGTTGCTGGCACACACCTTTAATCCCAGCACTGGGGAGCAGAGGGATGCAAGATTTGAGTTCAAGGGCAGCCTAGTATACATAGCAAGCTCCAGGCCAACTTGGGATTAAAGAAAAAAAAAAAAAAAAAATACACCAAAAAAAAAAAAAAAAAAAAAAAACACGGTTTCACAGACATGTTGTGTACCCAAACACCTTTAACTCCCAGGCAGGCGGTGGGATTAAGCCAGGGGCATGGTCTACATAGCAAGCTTTTAGGTCAGCTGGGGATACAAGGACCAGGAGGAAGGAAGGAGCCAGGAAAGAAAAAAAAAAAAGTCACGGAAAAGTTAAAACTAACTGGGGCTGGAGAGACCGGCTCTCACCAGTTAATGAAGGCACCAATGCTCTTGGCAGAGGAACCTGGGTTCAACTTCCCTGCCCACCCACATGGTGGCTAAGAATTTTTATAGTCCAGGCTGGTGGCACATGCCTTTAACCCTAGCACCGGAGGCAAGAGGCAGAGGCAGCAGAGGCAGGCAAGTTCTGTTGAGGTCCAGGCCTTGCCTTGGTCTATAGGGAGTGAGTTCTAGGCCTGATGGGGCTATAGGGAAACCTGTTCTAAAAAAAAAAAAAAAAAAAAAAAAGGAAACTTAGTTTACCAAAATTCAAGCTGTTAATACCATCAAGATTTAAGCCTGTATCTGTCTAAATCCAAATCCCATACAGAACAATATTATTATCTTAGAACAAAATTTATTTCAACTATTAGATTTGGTTTTTTAAATTTATTTTGGTCTTTTTGAGACAGGGTCTCCTTGTAGCCCCAGCAAGCCTGGAACTCATCATGTAGGCCAAGCCAATGTCAATCTCAGGGATCCACCACCTCTGTCTCCTAAGTACTGGTATTAAAAGGTGTTGTGTATCACCAACTCTGGATAGGATTAATTTTAAATCATAAAAACTGTCAAGAGTGATGGGGAGATGGCTCAGCATGTAAAGGTGCTTGCTTCTTACCAAGCCTGACAACCCAAGTTCCATCCTGACCCTCATGGTGAAAGAACATTTATTCTTCTAAGCTATCTGTAACTCCAGTTCCAAGGGATCTAATAATGCGTTCTTCTGACCTCCATGGGAAATGCATGACACAGGTGCACTTACATATATGCAGGCAATACACTCATACACATAAAATAAAAACAATAAATATGAATAAAAGGGAAAAAATACAACTTTTTATTTTAAAGGAAATGCTTACCTGTCCTGCTTTACTAAACCGATGGCCTGCTAGGATCATATGAAATGCATATTTTCTAACCATGGGGCTCTTCATGTTTATAAAGCAATGTGCAGCCTGCTCCAAAAGAAGTGCACTTCGAAGATCAGAATCCTATGGAGTGTTTAAAAGAAAGATCGTTAGCCTCACAAAAGTTAAAGTAAAAAGGTAACTGCTCAAAGGGCACTTCATCTCCCAATATTCTGTGTATCCAATGTTTAACTGGAATATAACAGCAGCGATAAAGTGGCAAATTGATCTTGACTTTAAGAAGCACAAATTTCAAACAAGACTTCGAAAAAGTAAATTTTATTAGGTCCAAATGTCCAATTATGCTATGTACTATGTAGCAGATCTCTGGAGAACTGTAAACCCCTCTCACAGTAAACCCCTCTCACATAAGGGAGTGGGGGGTTATAAACTAAGAATTGGGCTGGAGCGATGGCCTAGCGGTTAAGAGCGCCGACTGCTCTTACAGAGGACCCGGGTTCGATCCCCAGCACCCACATGGTGGCTAAGAACTGTCCGTAACTCCAATTCCAGGAGAACTCCAGTTCCAGGGGAATCCGAGACCCTCTTCTGACCTCCAAGGCATTGCACGACACGGGTGCACAAACCTACATGCAGACAGTACATTCATACATATAAAATAAATAAATAAATAAACTAAGAATTAAGTACAAGTATTCTGATTAAATCTAGCCAAAAACAGCTCAAAAAAAAAAAAAAATAGTTGCACCAATCTCCGTATCTCCTGGTTCTCACTAGGGACTTCCAACAGCATCCTTACTGCACCCCACAAAAAAGATGAAGCAGAATACACACAGATTATGAAGTAAGCAAAATTACTTCATTCTCTTTAAAGACTGATACTTAGAGGAAGCCTCAATTTTTGCTATTAATTCTAGAGGGCCAAAATGCTTACTTTTTCATTAAAAAGTTTAGAAGGCTTGCGCTTCAAAAACAGTGTCTTCACCCACATTTTGTAAATTGGCTAACAGTACAACTGAAATTAGTTTCTGCTTGATTGACCCTTACAACAACAGCTATACAAGTCACCACTAGAGTGCCACCCTTTCCCTAAGTCAGCACTTTCAGATAGGTGAGAAAGCACTGATGGTTGCTGATTCAGAATCAACAACGTTTCATCAAAGCTATCTCCAGGTCTCAGCTGTTCTCAGGCTGAACTTACCACGCCCTTCCATGTGTTCTGCTGCCATTATTTTCCCCAAGGAAAGTGGAAAACAGAAAACATTGACTTTAAATGCAATAATTTCAACAAATTATAATTACATGAATAAGTGCCCACAGACTATTATAAATTATCTTTGTAGCAATTGACAGAGATCTGAGGAAACCAGGTAGAACATACAATAAACAGCAGCTATCATTACTTCAAGCCCAAATTAAATGATCAAATGATCTAAGAATTAAAATCCAAAGCTAGTAGGTACAAAAAAACAGGTAGTTAATGGCTCTAAAAAGGATTTGCACATCAGAATTTATTGGGGGTGGGGGAGATTATAGAAGCTTAGTATTTTATGATTTCAGGAAAAGCCTTTCTGATCTATATTTTACATTTATATGTGTATGTACATGTGTTTGTGTGGGTATGTACAGGAGTGTGGGTGGCTGTGGAGGCCAGAGGCACCAGATCCCTTGGAACTGGAAATTACAGCCACCTGACATGGTTGCTGGGAACCAAACTAGAATCTTCTGCAAAAACTCTTAACTATAATGAGCCATTCCTCCTGCCCCCAATATATTTATATTTTTTAAAGAGCATTTATACAAAAAAGTACACATCTTTCTTTAACATTCCATGCTACAATTCATTTGTAAGAGGTAACTACTATCTCTAGCTAAGTGGTGATGTTTTCTCATTGTCTCTCTTAAACACTTGTCTGTTTACAAGCCTGATATGTATGTTTGAAAAAAAAAAAAACTTTGTACATAAGTTGTATTATACATAAGAGCTTCCTTTTTCCACAAATAACTTCCAAACATCTACTTTTTATCTCTCACTTCCTTTAAATATACACTATAGTCTAGATATCATAACTTATTGCTCCCAACTGACAGTCTACATACTGTTTTATATTTTTTGTTACTACAAAACAACTGAGTCCATCTAATTTCTCTGTGTGTATGGACAAGCAAATGCTCTGCCATCAGGATGCATTTCTTGCCCCTGCTTTTTGAGACACGATCTCATATCCTAGGGCTGGTCTAGAACTCTTTCATAGGCTGGCCTCTTTACCCTACAATCCTCCTGCCTCTGCCTTCTGAGTCCCATCACACCTAGTTATCAAAAAATATAAGTTTCAGAATCATTCAAATTATTGTATTACACCAATCTCTGGAAGTAGAAACACAAAGTTAAAGAAAATTATACACGTATTTCACATTGTAATCACTGCAAATTACTACCCCAAAAGGAGTGTGAATATTCTCATGAATAGATTAGGATTATAAATTCATGTTCCCACTCTGCAGAAAGTCTTTTTAAACTTTTTAACCAATAAAGGAAAAAAAAAAAATGATACTTTGTTCCTTAACATGAATTTCTTTCCTAGTCAAACCTGTGGAGAGAGAAAGTGTGTGCATGCTACCTGCTTATATCCTCCTGAGGGCTTTTAGGATTTTTCTGCCTTAAAAAATAATTAGCCAGGCAGGGTGGCGCATGCCTTTAATCCTAGCACTCAGGAGGCAGAGGCAGGCGGATCTTTGAGAGTTCAAGGCTAGCCTGGTCTACAGAGTGAGTTCCAGGACAGCTGGGGCTACAGGGAGACCCTGTCTCGAAAAGACCAAAAAATAATAATAATGATAATAGTAATAAGAAGTCAATATTAATAGCTCTCTAACATACTTTCTAGTTTTGATATTTAAAAAGTTTAATCTGCCTTAGTGCAGTAGGCAGTGTAGTGCAGTAGGCAGCACATCAGTCTCATAAAAATAGTTTAGTCTTAGGGCTGAAGAAATGGCTCAATGATTAAAAGCACTGGCTGGTCTTGCAAAGGACCTGTTCAACTGCCAGAACTCACATGGTGGCTAACAACCATCTATAACTCCAGTTCCAGGAGAATTTGACACCCTCTTCTGACCTCCACAGGCACTGCGCGACATGGGTGCACCTACATATGAAATTTTTTAAAATTAAAATATATATATATATATATATATATATATATAAAATAAAAAGTAGGAATCTAACCTGAATAATGCCATGTAGTTAATAACCTACTTTCCTCCCTGATTTTAAATGACACTTTAATCACACAGTATTTAAATACGCATCCTATTCCATGGATGTGTCAGTTCTTAGCACTGTACTTTCAATTTTTATAGCTTCATAATATATTTTAGCATCTAGAAAGGGGAATTTTCTGTGACTACTTTTTATATCTCAAAGTCTCATTTAGGTCTCTCAATGGAGTTTCAATTTTTCTTCAGGTCCTATAAACTTCAGTCTTAACAGAGGCCTGCATACATACACATACACCTAGCATAAATACAAATTTATGTATTTTTATTGCCTATGAAACTTCAGTAAACTGCAAAACTTACATAGGTAGCAATCCTGGACATCCTAATCAAAATAAGGAATGGTTCCCTAGGTATCTGTGACAGTTTTAAATGACTCCAATCTCAATTTAACACTCCAGGACTTACTGACATGAAACCTAAATGTCCATGTCATAGATTAATGAGGCTGAAACAAAATGGAGACACAGACCACCACTGAGCACGCCTGGCTCACGTAGCTAAATGCCTGCTCTCACACACCTCAAGGCAGCTCTGGTCTTCATTAGGCCCTCCTCCAGTGACACCCAAACTGGAAAACCTGCTCTGAAATGTATGATGGTCCTGAGAAAACAAACTGCCACACTGTCGGTAAGATGGGGGGGGGGGGGACTAAGGATTTTACGGAGTGATGTTCTTTATCCACAAAGCAAAAGCTTTAAATGGAGAGGTTTTAAATTTATTTTTTGTATTTTATTTGCGTGTTTTGCAGGGATGTATGCAAGCATACCATGTGCATGCCATACTAGTGGAGGCCAGAAGAGAACATCAGATCCCTGGAACCCAAGTGATGGATGATTGTTAGCAGACATGTACATGTTAAGTGCTGGGAACTGAAACCCTAGTTCTCTGCAAGAGCAACCAGTGCTCTCCACCTCTCCAGCCCTGAATGGAGTTTTAATACAATAGTTCAGACCTGGGGCTGGAGAGATAGCCTAGCGGTTAAGAGTACCGACGCTCTTGCAGAGGACCCGGGTTCGATCCCCAGCACCCACATGGCGGCTAAGAACCGTCTGTAACTCCAATTCCAGGAGAACTCCAGTTCCAGGGGAATCCGAGACCCTCTTCTGACCTCCGCGGCATTGCACGACATGGGTGCACAGACCTGCATGCAGACAATACATTCATACACATGCAAAAATAAATAATAAAAAAAGAAAAAAAAATTAAAAAAAAAAAATAGTTCAGACCTAATCTGACTTCTGTATATGCTGTGCAAGGAAGGAAGCCCAGAGTAATTTTGACAAAGGCTGAAAAGGCAAGAGTAACTTAAAATATTAAAATATGTGAAGGGGAAAAAAATTGATCTGAGGTAGAGACCCATTAGGGTTTGGCCGTGTGCTGGAAACATACCCTTTGGTGCAATAGTGCCAGGATGTGCTAACTGGGTGATGTGAGCTCGACCTCATGAATGCATTCATGCCAATATTACCAGGGTGGGTGACTGGGAGAAGACTTATCAGAAAATGACTTCAGCCTGCTCTTCCTCGCTGGTTTTCATACTTCTTGTGCCTTCCACCATGCCCCGTGATCCTAGAACTCCTTGTCTACCTTCAGGATCACAAGTGAAATACATTTCTCTTGTTTATAAATTATCTGGCCTGTAGTACTCTTTTACAGCAATACGAAACTAAAGAGGTCTAAAGAAGCACTTTCAGAAAAGCATAAACTAGGACTAGTAGATGGCTCAATGGTTAAGAGCACTTACTGCTCTTATAGAAGACCTGAATTTGAGCCCCAGCACCTATGCTGGGTGGCTCATAGCCTCCTATAACTGCAGCTCTAAGGCATCTGAAGCCCTCATCTAGCCTCCAGGGGCACTGCACTCCCAACCATGTGAAGACACATGCATACATAAAACAAAAAAATAAGTAAAAATCTTAAAAAAAAAAAAAAAAGCTGAGTGTGATGGTCCAAGCCTTTAATGCCAGCATGCAAGAATGCAGGACAGCCTAGATTAGACTACACAGTGAGTTCCAGCCCAGCTAGGACTACAGGTAGACTCTGTCTCACACCTGGTATGTAAATATATATGCTGATGTAACTATAGGAACTAAGTAAATGAAAAGGAACCAGGAAGGGAAAGGGAAAGAGGGAATCTGAGACAGAAGACTAGTAGGTGACAAGTGTTACTAAGAGAGAAATGGATAAAATCCAGATATCTAAACGGGAGGGGAGAGGAAGAGTTATAGAAGGAAATGTGGGGATAAAGGGAGAGAAGCAGTCCAAGAGAAGTGGGGCCACAGGAGACTGGCATTATCAAGGGAGAAATAGGAATAATGGGGATATTTTAAATGGAGAAGACATGAGGGAGGGCTAGACAGGTAGAGGGAGAGAGGTGAGATAAATAATGCCTCATTAGGGTTAAAAAAAAAAACCCAAGGGAATCATATTAGTTTAACAATCTAATGACAAATTACACATATAGTATCCCTACATGAGTCCATGTGCAAAGCTGTAGACTATATAACAAGAAACAGTACCAGGCAGGAAGGTAATAGCCTATTACTGAGGACAAGACATACTTCAGAGACCAGATTTGGAGCAATGGAGCGGGAACTGATCTGGACGCCACTTCCCCTGAAGGCTAGCTAGCTCTCATAGCTTTGGAGAGCACTATGCAAGCCACTAAAGGAGAGTATCAACTGATCAACACAGCTTTAAGACCAAATATCCACATCAGTGACCAGCACAGCATATGACATGGATGCTGCAGTGGCACTTTTACCTTGGGAGTAATCAATGGCTAACTAATTGGACTTAAAGACACTCAAAGGGAGGAAACTCATGTGTGATACTGTAAACATAGCCAGATGCGCACAACTAGAGAGGTCATAGATTCTAGAGAAATTCCCAAGGTTGACACGCCCCTAGGCTAAGCTAACAACTTACTACTAACTGCAAAATAGGTATCCTTATATTTACAGACAAATATCCCACACGCCACTCAAAAAAGCAGCTTTTTTTTTTAATTTTTTTAAAATTTTATTTATTTTTGTATGTGTATGAATGTACTGTCTGCATGCAGGCCTGTGCACCTGTGTCGCGCAACGTGCGGAGGTCAGAAGAGGGTGCCGAATTCCCCTGGAACTGGAGTTAAAGACGGTTTTCAGCCGCCATGTGGATGCCAGGGATCGAACCCGGGTCCTCCGCAAGAGCAGTCGGCACTCTTAACTGCCAGGCCATCTCTCCAGACCAAAAGAAGCTTCTTAAGAATAGTACAGAGTGCAGCATTCGGGAGGCAGAGGCAGGCGGATCTCTGTGAGTTCAAGGCCAGCCTGGTCTTCAGAGCAAACTCCAGGACAGCTGGGACTAAAGGGAAACCCTGTCTCAAGAAGACAAAAAAAAAAAAGTACAGAGTGCAACAACTGGACACACACAGACACAGTCTGTGAACTGCTCATGCCTAGGTGACACATCTACAATGAAACCTTTACATCTAAGGCTCATGCAACCTAGAACAAGGAGCCAAAAGGACATTAATTAACCTCTTAACTCTCATTAAGGATCCTCCCCCATCCAACAGGACAGGAACTCAAAAAGGTACGAATGGCCAGAGTGTGGGTCCATGGACAGGTTGCCTATATTCAGGTTCACTCACCCAGAGCTCAGAGACCATTGTGTAAGAGAGGGTGGAAAGATTGTAAGAGCCAGGGAGGTGGTGCAAGAGCATATGGAACTGAATCCTACAAGCTCCTGGGACCCTCTTCATATGTGGGTTCATATATGAACCTACAGCACTGGTGTCATGCACAAGACCCATGCAAGCTCAATTAGACAAAAACCCAGCATGGAACTGCAGAAATGGGTAGCAGAACCCAATCTTGGCTGAAGAAATATTGGAGCTGGTTGCAGTTGTATGAGGAAGAACAGGCCTTTTTTAACAGAGGGACTCTGGATAGGCTAGGTAGGGCTCAGAGGATGAACTGGCACTGAGGAATGGCCAGGGAGTCATTTGGCACAACAGACCCTAGCACAAATGTATTTGAACTGGGCCAGGGGGGTTGGGAGTGAGGGCCTTTCGGAGTGTGCCAACAGGGAAGTGGGCTTAAAGGCAATTAAGACCAACTGAAAAATTATATATGAGATGCGCATGAATCTAGCTAAAATATCTCACAGAAAGCTTTTTAAAAATAATTCCGCTTAGTTGTAGATGATCATGTGCAAAGCTCAGTGTTACGTACTTAGGGTAAAAAGGTAAAAGGTAGGCTGAGCACTCAACCATTAAGAGCACATAACTGCTCTTGCAGAGGACCAAGATTTCATTCCTATCACCCTCAAGAAGTGGCTCATAATCACCTGTAACTCCAGCTCCAAGGGATCCAATACCTCTTCTGGCCTCCAGACATGTACACTCACACACATGTGAACATACACACAAAATAAATCTTTCATTTTTTTTATGTTTTTTAAAAAAGGTAAGCCACAAGTGGTGGCAAACACCTTTAATCCCAGCACTTGGGAGTCAGTTCTCTGTGAGTTCAAGGCCTGGTCTACTTAGTGAGTTCCAGGCCAGCTGGGGCTACAGGAAGACCCTGTCTCAAAAAAAGACCAAAAAAAGAATAAAAATATTGAAAACTGGCCGGGCGTGGTGGCGCACGCCTTTAATCCTAGCACTTGGGAGGCAGAGGCAGGCGGATCTTTGTGAGTTCAAGGCCAGCCTGATCTACAGAGTGAGTTCCAGGCCAGCTGAGGCTACAGGGAGACCCTGTCTCCACAAAAAAAAAAAAAAAAAAAAAACTGGAGAGCTGGAGAGATGGCTCAGCAGTTAAGAACACCAGCTGCTCTTATAGTGGACCCAGATTCAATTCCTAGCACCCACGTTAGCTAACACCCATTCATAACTCTAGTTCTTGGGGGTCCGATACCCTCTTCTGACTCCACAGGCATTGCACACAGGTACACTTACACACATGAAGGCAATACACTCATATACATAAAAATAATAAAATACTTAGAAAAGAATGAAAACTTATGACTACAGCTAGTTGTGGTGGTGCCAATACTCGGGAGGCAAAAGCAGGCAGCTCTGTGTGAGACCAAGGCCAGCCTGGTCTGCACAGCCAGCTGGTGCTACAGGGAGACATCAAAAACAATAAAGTGATAGAGATAGATAGATGATATTAGAAGATAGATAGCTAGATAGATAGGACAGTAGACGACGGATAGACAGACCTTCTAGATAGTAGAGTAGAGATAGAGATAGAGGAGAGAGAGAATATAGACAGGCAGAACGCTGGGAGAGATGGGTCAGTGTGTCTAAGAACTGCTCTTTGCAGACGATCCAGTTCACATTCCCAGCATCTACATGGCGGGTAACACATCATCTGTAACCACAAGTTTCCAGGGAATCTGATGCCTTCTTCTGACCCCCCATGGATCCCGCACCGCACTTTATGGGTTTACTACAACATGCGGGAATACTCATACATGTACAATAAAAATAATTTTAAAATTAAAAAAAAAAAAAAAAGAAAAAGAAAAATGACTACAAATAAGATCACCCCCAAAATGTTAAAACTCCAGGGTAATTTAACAGCTATAAGACAAAGAGATATATGATTTCATTCCTTTGTTCTTGATTTACTTTTAAAAGTCCTTAACCTACAAAAGAATAAATTGCAGCCGGGTGTGGTGGCGCATACCATTAATCCTAGCACTTGGGAGGCAGAGGCAGAGGCAGGTGGTTCTTTGTGAGTTCAAGGCCAGCCTGGTCTACAGAGTGAGTTCCAGGACAGCTGGGGCTACAGGGAGACCCTGTCTCGAAAAGACACACACACAAAAAAAAATACATTGCAAATCAATCTCTATTGTGAAACCTTTAATAGAAACTATGAGTTCTTTTGCTTTGCTTTGAAATAGTCATACTATAGACTTTTTTAAGCTTAATGGTTTTCTTTAAATGGTCATCCTAGTTAAAACTGAGATTTAAAAATTCCCCAGTAATTATTTTTAAGTATCAGTTTTAGATCAGAATTGAAGCAGACATATGTTTTTGTTAATCACAGGACAGAATGGAGGTCGTAAAAGATGCCGAATACATGGTCATAGTTAATAATAATTTAATAATATATAAAAATAAATTGTTAGCTGGGTGTGGTGGTGCACGCCTTTAATCCTAGCACTTGGGAGGCAGAGGCAGGTGGAACTTTGTGAGTTCAAGGCCAGACTGGTCTACAGAGTGAGTTCCAGGACAGCTGGGGCTACAGGGAGACCTGTCTGGAAAAGACCAAAAAAAATAAAAATAAAAAAATAAATTGTTGAGTATGGTGGCGCACGCCTTTAATCCTAGCACTTGGGAGAGAGGCAGGCGGATCTCTGTGAGTTCAGGACAGCCTGGTCAACAGAGTAAGTTCCAGGCCAGCTGGGGCTACAGGGAGACCTTGTCTCAAAAAGACCAAAAAAATAAAAAATAAAAAATAAATAAATTCAATTTATAAAAATTACACTAGCTGGGTGTGATGACTCATGCCTATAATCTCAGTACTTAGAAGACTGAGGCAGAATTTCTGGAAGTTCAAGGTCAGCCTAGACTAAAAAAACCCTGTCTTGAGCTCCTCCCACTGCCACTTACAATGAAGTTAACAATTAACTAGCTATGTTAAATCCCAAGAGCCAAGCCCCGGCTTAATTTGAGGATTTGTACGGCATCATTACAAACAAATGAACAATAATACTGAGAGCAAGCACTACACAGTTCAGTACCTCACTTGTCAACCGAATCAGGAGAGCTGCAGCCTCTGAATATTTGCTTTGGCTTTTTAAAATTTCGGCACTCAGCAATACACATCTTTCAGCTAGCACCATATTCCTAAACAAAAACAGACAAGGAAACATAGTCAGCATCACAGTTATACAAAGTTACAACACATTCAGAAGAGTCCACTTGCTGATTTGAGCAAGTCTGTCTGGCAAGTGCTTATAGTGTTAAGCCCATCCACCTCTCTGAGTTAGAACTCACGAAGTTTAATTTTTCCTTTTCCCTCTTTGTATCTCTCTTTAGATCCAGGCCCAAACAAACCAAAGAATGCTATAAGGACCTGTAAAAAATGCTCTACAAATGTTTTTTTTTCCACAGAATATTTATGCATACCTAAGTGTACCTTAACAAACACAAAAGATGTTCACTATTCATACAAGCTCATTTCTTTAAGATTTGTTGGGGCTGGAGAGACGGCTCAGTGCTTAAGAGCACCGACAGTTCTTGCAAAGATTCGATTCCCAGCACCCACATGGCGGCTAAGAACTGTCCTAGGCGGTGCACACCTTTAATCCCAGCACTTGGGAGGCAGAGGCAGGCAGATCTCTGTGAGTTCAAGGCCAGCCTGGTCTACAAAGTGACTACTAAAGGGAGATCCTGTCTCAAGAGATTTGTCTTACTTTCTATAAACTGACAAAAATACTTTGATTACATTTGTGTGTGTGCACACACATGCACACACATACATCATAGAGTTCATTTGAAGGAAGAGGACATCTTGCTGAAGTCAGTTCTCTCCTCCTACCATGTGGATCCCAAAGACTGAACTCTGGGCTTGGCATTGAGCTGGTTCAGTGGTACGGTGCTCCCTGTAGCCCCAGCTGTCCTGGAACTAAGAGCCTCCTTCTGACTACTCTGGACCAGTTTGTCATCTGCTTGTTGGAATTCTAACAGCATTCACTATTTCTCTTCCCCCAAGTCTGTTAACTAATGCTTCATGTTTCTGCCCAATTAATAAGGAAATTCAAAATGGCTAATTTCTGTCCTGACAATAGGTGAAGTCAGAAATCTCCTTGTGCTTGATGGTTAGTATCAACTTGACACACCTGGGTTGAGGGAGCCTCAACTAGGGGACTGCTTCATTGGACTGGTCTGTGGCCATGTCTATGGGTTATTTTTTTTTTTTTTTATTGTTGAGTGATGTGGGAAGGCCCAGCCCACTGTGGCAAGTGCCACACCTGGGAAGGTTGTTCTGCATTGTATAAGAAAGTAGGCTGAGCACAGGTTAGGGGAGCACGCCAGTAAGGCAGCATTCCTCGATGGCCTGTGCTTCAGCTCCTGCTTCCAGGTTCCTGCCCTGAGTTCCTATCTTGGGCTCCCTAAGTGATGAACTGTGACCCAGGAGATACAAGACAAATAAACCCTTTCCTCCTCCTCAAGTTGGAATTGGTCAAAGTGTTTTGTCATAGCAACTGAAGAGAAACTAGAACACTCCTACAATACAAACATCCTCAGTATAGCACAGACTCTCCACACTCCACACAATAAACTCATCACCTGAGCAGGCCATAGTGATACATGACTTTAATCCCAGCACCCAGGAGACAAAGGCAGGCAAATCTCTGGTAGCCAGCTGGGGCTACCAGGAGACCCTGTGTCAAAAAGATAAAACTCATCACCCACCCACAAATCCAAACTAAGTAGGAACTAGAAAGAGAAGCCAACAAAACACTATTTTCATTCTCAACATGTCTGTGAAATTTGAGAATCTACAGCATAAAAAAACAAAGAGCTACTTATAATTAATAACATAAATATCAAATTTATCTAAAAAAGGGCAAAACGTTAGCTTCACCTACTTGCAGATGTCCCTATAGGTCTGAATTGCTGTGTCCATGTAATGAGCAGGGTATGGCCGAGGAGCTCCTGGGTGAAGGAAGGCTGAAACGGCTGCCATTTCCTGAAGCAAAAAACGTAGTATTTCAGCCAGGCATGGTGGTGCACGCCTTTAATCCCAGAACTTGGGAGGAAGAGGCAGGTGGATCTCTGTAAATTCAAGGCCAGCCTGGTCTAAAAATCAAGCTCCAGGCCAGCTGGGACTAAAGGGAGACCCCGAATAAAAAAAAAAAAAAAAAAAAAAAAACCATAGTATTTCAAAAGGAGGAGAATGTTCTAGTGTTTAACATTCAGGAAACTAAAAAACTGGACATCTGTTATTGCACAGGTATAAATTATCAGTTTAATACAGACACAAGAAACTTATTAAGGGGGCTGAAAGATGCCTCAGAAGTTAAGAGCACTGACTGCTCTTGCAGAGGACCTGGGTCCAGTTCCCAGCACCTACATGATGGCTAACAACTGCCCTTAATTACAGTTCCAGCGTATCCAATGCCATCTTTAGGCTTCTGCAGTACTTCATACATGTGGTGCACTTAAATATATGCAAGCAGAACAATTACACACATTAAAAAAATAAGAAGAATTGGGGAGGTGGCTTAGCGGTCAAGAGCACTAATCAGAACCTGATTAGATTCCCAGCATCCACATGGTGACAAACAAACCATCTATAACTCCAGTTCCTGGGGAATTCAACCTCTTCTGACCTCCACAAGCACTGCATGACATAGATGCACTTACATAAATGCAGGCAACATACTCATACACATAAAATAAAACATAATATTATATTTTAAATAATTTTAAACATATTAAAACACATGCTTTTGACTTAAATTCTGGTCTTTGCTTGATGTGGTGGCATATGACTTTAATCCTAGCATTCAGGAGGCAGAAGCAGGTAGATCTCTGTGAGGTCAAGGCCAGCCTGGGCTACATACAGAGTTCCAGGCCAGTCAGGGCTACATAGTGAGACCCTGTCATAAGGATAAGTGGGAGGGCAATATACAATCAAGTATCATTTTATAACAAAGGTATATCCTGAAAAAATCCTGGTAAAATTATTTTATTATGCAGATAACAGAATGTACTTATATACATAAAAATGACTACAACATCACTAGACTTTTAAAAGCAATCATTTTATGAGACTAACCATCATCTTGTATTCAATTTGTTGTTACACAACAGGCTGTATGACTGTATATTTTTACCAATTTTTCTACTATTTGATAAATACTACAAATACTACATCCTAGTTGTTTAAAGCAAAGGTATCACCTATGTGAGAGAAAATGGCATGATACTAGAGAATAAAGGTATATCTATTAGAACATTCATATCCAGAACTGTAAATAAAATGTATTTTAGCATATGTTCCACAATACAAACACTCAATACAGCACAGAATCACAGCACAGCAGGCTGGAGGGTACCTCAGAATAAGCAAATCTAATACTGAATTCTAAGTACTAGTGTGGTTGATGTGAAAAGGAGCTTTTTTTTTTTTTTTTGCCTTAATCTTTTTTTTTTTTTAATTTTATTTATTTCTGTATGTGTATGAATGTACTGTCTGCATGCAGGTTTGTGCACCCGTGTCGTGCAATGCTGCGGAAGTCAGAAGAGGTTATCGGATTCCCCTGGAACTGGAGTTCTCCTGGAATTGGAGTTTCAGACAGTTATCGGCCGCCATGTGGGTGCTGGGGATCGAACCTGGGTCCTCTGTAAGAGCAGTCGGTGCTCTTAACCACTAGGCCATCTCTCCAGCCCCACCTTAATCTTTTTAAGACAGGGTCTACCTATAGCCCCAGCTGGCCTGGAACTCACTCTGTAGACCAGGCTGGCCTTGAACTCACAGAGATCTACCTGCTTCTGCTTCCCCAAGTGCTAGGATTAAACGTGTGCACCACCACGCCCAGCTTAAAGACGGTTCTCAGCCACCATGTGGGTGCTGGGAATCAAACCCAGGTCTTCACAAGAGCAGTTGTCGCTCTTAACCACTAAGCCATCTCTCCAGCCTGAAAAGGGAGCTTCTAACCAGTGGAGTTACCATGTCGATACAGGAGGAAGTAAAGCCTGCCCAGTGTCCAGAGCTGTACAAGAGGGAAGAAATGCAGGGTAGGTACTTCTCTGCAGAGGAAGTCCATGTGAAGCAAAGTGTTGACAATTTTCTTAAAAGGTGGCGAAGGATTGGGGATATAGCTCAGCAACTTATAGAACATTTGCCTAGCACATGTGAGGTCCTGGTTGTGATCCCCAACACAATAAATAAATAATAAATAAATAAATAAATAAATACCAACCAAGGCACCAGCTGCATAAAGCATTGCTTGATCATTAAGAAAGTCCTTTTTTGCAGTATGATAACAACTGTAAGCCAAATCATAATGCTGCACCAAAAAGCACAAGTCAGCCATTTTCCTGATTTGAAGCTCAGGTGCTTCTGGTGGATACCTACAAATATAAAGTAAGCAAAAGAAATAGTTTAAAATTTATCTTTATCATACCGTCCAATAAAAATTTTATTTACCTAAAAAAAAAAAGAAAAAAGAAAAGAAAAGAGAAAAGAGAAAAAAGAGAAGAGAAGAGAAAAAAGAAAAGAAAAGAAAAGAAAAGAAAAGAAAAGAAAAAAGAAAAAAGAAAAAAGAAAATGGAGAACAGCCAGGCATGGTGGTACATGCCTTCAATCCCAGCACTCAGGGAATAGAAGCAGGTGGATCTCTGTGAGTTTCAGGCCAGCCTGGTTTATATAGTGAGTTCCAGGACAGCTAGGATTACACAGTGAGACACTGTCTCAAAATAAAATTAAAAAGTCCAATTATAATTATTAAAAGTCCAATTATGCCGGGCGTGGTGGCGCACGCCTTTAATCCTAGCACTTGGGAGGCAGAGGCAGGCGGATCTTTGTGAGTTCAAGGCCAGCCTGGTCTACAGAGTGAGTTCCAGGACAGCTGGGGCTACAGGGAGACCCTGTCTCAAAAAAACAAGCAAACAAAAAGCCCAATTATAATTATTTTTAAATCAGAATTTAATTAGTCAGATATTCATAGATATCTGAGTGGTTACCAATATGAAAATAAGTAACTAAAACAGTGGGGGATTTTTTGCAGCTTAACATTAGCCAGAGTTAAAAACACAGTAAAATTAAATATAGTAATATTTTACTCACAGCAACCCAGATGTATTTTTCAGTTCATTAATGCTCTTTTCTGGAACTTTACTGCCACTAAACCATTTTTTGGTTGCAGAAAATAGAGATCGACTTAAACCTTTTCTTGATATTAGCTAAGAAAAAAAAGATTAAATATGTTGACAAATATAAAGCTTGAAATCTTTTTATATATACAAGAAGTAATTACAAAGCTTCAACCAGGCACAGTAATGTACACCTTTAATCTCAGCATTCAAAAGGCAGGGGCAGGCAGATCTTGGAAAGATGGAGGCCAGCTGGGCCTACAGGAGACCCTTTCTCAAAACAAAAAAATAAAGTTTTAATAGTGAGTAAATGTTTTTTGTTATCTGTTTTTTGTTTTTATTTTAATTTGGTTTTCTGAGACAGGGTCTCACTACGTAGCTCCAGCTGGCTTGAAACTCAGTTTGTAGACTAGTCTGGCCTTGCATTTACAGAGATCTGCCTGCTTCTGCCTGGGTGCTGGATTAAAAGCATGCACTACACCATGCCTGGCTGAGTAAATATTTTTTTAATAACATTAATTTTTAAAAAAACTGTCTAATATGGGGCTGTGGAGACGGCTCAGCAGTTAAGTACACTTGCTGCTCTTGCAGAGGACCCGGGTTCAGTTTCCAGTACCCAAGAGATCAGGTACCTTCTCTGTATTCCCATGGGCACTACACAGAGGTACACTTACATATATGTAGGAAAAACACACACATACAATAGACCTTTAAAAAAAGACAGGTCCAATATACAGAAAAACATCTAGTGAAAAACAGTGTTAAACAGAACTTCACCACTGATATTAACTTCAGTCACATCTCATAGCTTCTTGTAAAACAACAATCACAAGAACACCTTACCTCCTTTAGGTGACAACTACACAACTACTAGTCTTAAACTTCTTTACTGAATTTGAAAATTTATACTTGACTTAAATTATTTAATTTTAAAATTAATAAAAAACATAAGTCTTACCTGATCATTTAATTGCCGAATTGTTTTCTCTATATGTGGCAAAAGGCCACGAAATGTAAACTCTTGAATAAACTGTCGAATTCTGTCATGATCAGTAAGTGTTAAACAAGCCCCATGAATTACACCAGCACTTGCTTTCTTTGTTTCAAGTACAGAGGAAGCAGACTTGGCATGATCTGAGCCATCGGGACTGTTAGAAGGCTCACTGGATTGGTCCAAATGAAGTGGGTGAACTCCGAAGTTATTTGGTAAGCCATCTACTGAAAAATAGATCTTCCTTTTACTCTTGGATTCAACAGAAAATTTTAATAATACTACAACACTACTGAAGAATAAGATGATGAACTCTATCTCTCTGAGCATCTTAGGAGTCTAAGATACAATATTAACATTTTCCCATTTAAAGTTGAAGTGCTTGACCCAGAAAGATGGTCACATAAGGGTGTCTGCTGCCAAGTTTGAGTAGGTCAACTCCCTTAAAGTTGTTTGCTGACTTCCACATATGCACCATAAATAAATAAATAAATAGTTATAAAATTTTCAGACAAATCAGGAAGTAATAACAAGGTTTTTGCTTTGGGTGGGTATTTGGGGGTTTTTGTTGTTGTTCTTATAGTTCACTGTAGTCCCAGCTGGGCAGGAAATCACTATGTAGACCAGGTTGGCCTCGAACTCACAGAGATCTGACTGCCTCTGCCTCCCAAGTGGTGGGATTAAAGGTGTATGCCACCATATCTGCCCCAATTTTTTAAATAATATAATGAAATCCTTTTTATTTGAAGGGCAAGCAAGTAGGGTTTGACTGAGAAGCAGAGCAGGGCAGAATCCTGAAAAGGAGCTGCCTTAATGACTTAACTTTTAAATGGCCCAACCAAACTATAAAAATTGTAGGAAGCTGCATGCACATGGTGGCACATGTCTACAAACTCAGCACTCAGAAGGCTGAGACAAGAAGAGGATCTCAAATTCAAAGCCAGATAGTGAGTTCCAGGGCATTTTGAGGAACATAGCAAGACCTTGATACTAATGAAACAAAATTTAAAGCTGTCATTACCAAAACTAAACTAACTAAATAAATAATAAATAAATAATGTTATAAAAATTTCAGACAAATCAGGAAGTAATAACACAGTTTCTGCAACTACAGTTCTCACTGGGCAAGGTGTGATGGCACATGCCTTTAGTCCCAGCACTCAGGAGGCAGAGGAAGGTGGATTTCTTTGCAAGGCCAGCTGGGCTACAGGAAGACCCTGTCTCAAAAAGACAAGACAAAAAAAAAAAAAAAAAATCCAAAAAACAGAATACAGCTCTCTCAAAATCAGCTGAATATAGGAAAAAAACACTGTATTTCCCTTGCTTTCTAAAAGAAATCTGGCAACATTATTTTTATGTACTATCAACATTTTGATTGGACAAGGCATTTTGCCCTTTTTATTATTTCTGTGTGTGTGCGCGCACGCGCGCGCATGCCATACCATGCCATGCCATATGTGTATGGGTGTTCACATAGGCCAGAAGAAGTTGTTGGATCCCCTGGAGCTGGACCTACAGGCAGTTGTGAGCCACCTGACATGGTTCCCAAGATCTTAACTCTGGGTCCTCTGGAAGAATAGCAAGTGCTCTTAACCTCTGAGCCACTCTCCAGCCTTAAGGATACAGTCTATCTTTTTTTTATTATTTATGTTATTTTCTTTATGTATGAGTACTTTGCCTACATGTAAGAGCAACCATATATGCAATAGGCATTGGATCCCCTGGAACTGGAGTTAACAGTTATTAGCTGTCATGTGAGTACTGAGACCCAAAATCTGGTCCTCTCTAAGAGTAGTCAGTCCTCTTAAACCACTGAGCCATCTCTCCAGTCCCACATTATTATTTATTTATTTTTTTTTTTTTTTGGTCTTTTTGAGACAGGGTCTCCCTGTAGCTCCAGCTGTCCTGGAACTCACTCTGTAGATCAGGCTGGCCTTGAACTCAAAGATCCGCCTGCCTCTGCCTCCTGAGTGCTAGGATTAAAAGCATGTGCCACCACGCCCCAACACAAACTTTTTAATGTAAAAACAAAAAGCAGAAGAAAATCAGAAGAACAAAAATCTTTGAGCTAGGTGTAAATAAATACATGCCTATCACCCAGCAGCTGGAAAGCAGAGGCAGAACTGTGAATTCAAGGCCAGTCTACACTACAAAAAGAGACATCTATAATGCCAGCAGTTGGGAATCAAAGACAGGAAAATCCCAAGTTAAAGCTCAGGATGGCAACTAAAGTCAATGCCTGTCTTAAAAATTTTTAAAGGAGGAGTCTGAAAATGGTGGCACACAGCTTAAATCCCAGCACTTAAGAGGCAGGCAGATCTCTGTGAGATCCAGGCCCGGTCTGCTCTACGTGGTGAGTCTAATGAGTTCCAGACCAGCCAAAAGTACATAGTGAGACTCTATCTCAAAAAAAAACAAAAAAAAAAATAACGCTAATTATAATAATTTAACAACTAAACGGTCGTGCACCAGGCCATGGTCGGCCGTTCCTTTACTTCTAATCCAGATTCTGGAGCGGGAGGCAGTTGGATCTTCGTGAGTTCAAGCCAGCCTGTTCTACACCGCGAGCTCCCGGCCAGCTGGGGACTAAACGCGAGACCCTATCTCAAAAACAAAAATTAAAAAAAAAAGTGGATGTCTAGGGCTGAGTTGAGGTCGTTAAGGGAAAGCTATTTCCTCTTGGTCAAAAGAATGGAATTTACTTCAAAGGAACCAATTTATTAAACAGCTCACATACCCCCTTTTACTCCAGTTCCCGGGGGATCCAATTACCTCTGGCATCCTCAGGCTTGTACTCACGTGTACATTCCCACACCGTCTCGTTAAAAAAACAATAAAAACAAATACCAAAAAAAAAAAAAAAAACAGAGCCAGTCGTCTGATTTGGCGCACGCCTTTCATCCTAGCAACTTGGGAGGCAGAGGCAGGCGGATTCTTTTGTGAGCTCAAGGACAGCCTGGTCTTATAGCGGCGAGTTGTGTTCCAGGACAGCTGGGCTCCAGGGAGACCTTGTCTTGAAAAAAAGACCCAAAAAAATTAAAAAAATAAAAAATAAGTCTCGACGGGCGTGGTGGCGCAACCTTTAATCCTAGCACTTGGGAGGCAGAGGCAGGGACGGATTCTTTGTGAGTTCAAGGCCAGCCTGTTCGACAGAGAGCATTCCAGGAACCAGATGGGGCACCAGGGAGACCTGTTCTCGAAAAGACAAAAAAAAAATAAAAAAAAAAAAAAAAGTCTAAAACCATAAAAGGAAGAGGGCTAGGGATATATCTCAGGACAGTGTGTTTGCCTAGCATTTGCAAGGCCCTAAATTCAATCACCAGTAGTGAAAAAAACTGAGAGGAAGGGAAGGAGAGGGTAAGGAGGAGAGGAGAGAAGGGAGTCAGATGGACACAGGGATTAGAACAGGGGAAAGGTGAGAGGAGAGACAGAGGAGAATGGGAAAGGGAAGAGGACCAGAATGGGGGACAGGGCAAGAAGGAGGGGACAGAGGAATGGGAAGGAGGGAGGGAGAGAAAGGAAAGGAGAAAGAATTCCCCACCTCTATCTATAAAATTAGCATGCTTTAACAACAATATATATTTTCAATGAAAAGAGAACTTAGAGAAAGTGTAACAAGACCTTTGACTTCGTTATCTATTCCATCCAATGAAAGCAAGTTACTATCAGAATTCTTATTGGAAGTCATAGTACAAGGGCCATCTTCATATGAGTCCTATCAAAATAAAATTTAAAAGCATTAGCGATAATTAATCAAGTTTAATTAATAATTAATAATTTATCAAGTTTAAAATACCACCAAACGAGGTAATACTTATGACAACCATACGGGAATATTTCAAAAACCTATACTCTACTAACTTTGAAAACCTAGGAGAAATGGATGAATATCTGAAATCCTGGGAATCACCAAAGTTCAACCAAGAAGAGATCAACAGCTTAAACAGACCCATAATATATGAAGAAATTGAAGATGTAATAAGAAACCTCCCAACTAAAAAAAACCCTGGCCCAGATGGTTTCACAGCAGAATTCTATAAAACATTTCAAGAAGACTTACAACCATTATTACTCAAGTTGTTTAGAAGGATACAGAGGGAATTCTCCCAAATTCCTTCTATGACACCAGCATCACTCTATTACCAAAACCAGGCAAAGATACAAACAAAAAGAACGATAGACCCATCTCATTAATGAACACAGATGCCAAAATTCTCAACAAAATACTTCAAACCACATCAAGAAGATCATCTATCATGACAAAGTTGGATTCATACCAGAGATGCAGGGATGGTTCAACATACATAAATCAATGAATATCATAAAACATATAAATGGACTGAAAGACAATTGACACAGAAAAAGCCTTTGACAAAATCCAGCATCCCTTCATGCTTAAAGTCCTAGAGGGGAATTGGACTGGAGGGATCATTCCTCAATATAATCAAAGGCAGGAAACCCACAGCCAATATCATCTTAAATGGGGAAAACACAGAAGCATTCCCTTTAAAGGTAGGAACTCAGCAAGGCTTCGCTCTGTCACCACTCCTCTTCAATATAGTACTTGAAACACTTGCTAGGGCAATAAGGCAAGAAAAGGAAATTAAAGGAGTACTAATTGGAAAGGAGGATGTCAAGCTGTCCCTTTTTGCTGATAATATGATTGTTTACTTAAGGGATGCTAAAAACCACCAGAAAACTCCTAGAAATGATTAAGAGTTTCAGTAAAAGCCGGGCGTGGTGGCGCACGCCTTTAATCCTAGCACTTGGGAGGCAGAGACAGGCGGATCTTTGTGAGTTCAAGGCCAGCCTGGTCTACAAGGCTAAAAAAGGTGAGTTCCAGGACAGCTGGGGCTACAGGGAGACCCTGTCTCAAAAAGACCAAAAAAAAAAAAAAGTTTTCACTGGGC
>VZQC01012828.1:1385737-1404942 GCA_009823505.1 Rhizomys pruinosus
AAACAACAGAACAACAATAAGAGAACCAGGAAAAAAAAAAAAAAAAAGACTGTAACAGTGAAGTGCTCCCCACAACAATAATCCTCTGCTTTGAAAAGAACCCTCAAAAGACTCAAGAAAAAGATGCATTCTCATGGGGTGGGGACATGGAAAGGGAATGAGTTTAAATTGGACTGAAATATGTATATGAAAAAGTTTAATAACAATAAAAATATATTAAAAATAAAGTAAATCAAAAGTAATTTAAAAACAATTATGACAAACTGAGCATGCTCAGGAAGGTACTCCTTAGCAGAGAACGCTCAGGACTGGAATCACCCCCACATGGATACATATAGGCCCCTGAACAAAATCCCCATGCTTCCTTTGTTCAAGCAGGGCAAGCTTTGGCAATGACTCCTGTGCTCTCCTAAGCTGTGGCACTGTTTTGTCTTGGCTGTGCTTATTTCGGCTTTGCAAACCCCTTGCATTCAGGTTCAAAATAGTACATGAAAACCTCTAGACCTGGGGCTGGAGAGATGGATCAGGGGTTAAAGAATACTTGCTATCCGGGCATGGTGGTGCACATCTTTTAATCCTAGCACTCGGGAAGCAGAGACAGACTGATTTTTGTGAGTTCAAGGCCAGCTTGGTCTACAGAGTGAGTTACAGGACAGCTGGGGCTACAGGGAGACCCTGTCTCAAAAGACAAAAAAAAAAAAAAAAAAAAAAAACACTTGCTAGTCTTGCAGAGGACCCAGGTTCAATTCCCAGCACCCACCTAACAGCTCATGACCCTCTGTCATTTCAGTTCCAGGGGATCCCATATCCTCTTCTGGCCTCCATGAGTACCAGCTATACATGTGGCACACAGACTTACATGCAGGAAAAGACTCATACACATAAAACAAAATAATAAAATTTTAAAAACTTCTATCTAGGCATGATAGCCAATGCCAATATGTGGGAAGCTAAGACAGGAGGATTGAGAGTTCAAGGCCAGCCTGAACTACATAGCAAGTTCAAAGCCTGTGCTACACGGTGAGACCTAGTGTTTATTAAAAAAAAAAAAAAAAAGAAAGAAAGAAAGAAAGAAAAATAGTAAGAAAAAAATCCACAATCATTATGATGTCATAAAACCTTTTGTGGTTTGGTTCATTGTTTTTTACATATACCTGGGTTTGAATACTATTTTTCTGGAGATACTGACTCCAAGGATCTGGTATCTGTTCATCTGATGCTCGATTTGGTGTTCGAGAATTAATTTTAAGTAAATAGCAACCCTGAGCTCCATATTTTTGTTTCATTTCTTCATAAATTGATTCAGCTCTAAAGAAAAAAAGAAAGGAAAAATCTTTATAGTAACACACTTTAGACAGATTTAGCAGATCTTAGACAAAAAAAAAAAAAAAAAAAGACAAACTAAACATGTTAGCTGTTGGTAGATAGGATGAATTCAAATATAACAACCTAAAAAGCAACTTAACAACTATGAGAAATGAAATCTTGGTCCCATTGGTCAACCCAATTTGCATTTTTCCCCCAACGCTATTGAACCCAAGTCCTCAAAAATGCTAAGCTCTACCATTAAGTAACACCCATCAGCCCCAAACCCAGTTTAATGTGCATTTTTAATTTAATCAGATGGGGGTTGGGAGGTGGGCTTAGAAAATCTGAAGGCTTATTCAAAATCAAATGGTGACATTATATAAATAACCACCCTAGCAAACAACTAAATCATATCACATCTTATTAAGGCTAAGTTAGTAAACAGTTATGCACATGGACATGGAAGTACAATAAACCAAACTCCTCACTTTAACAATGATACAGCTAAAAAGCTAAGATCCAGGAGACAGAGATAGCTCAAAAGGTAAAAGCACTGGCTGACAAGCCTGACAAACGTGAGTTGGATCCTCTGTACCCACACGGCAAAAGGAAAGAACCAACTCCTGCAACTGTCCTCTAACCTCCACAGGAGTGGTGAGATGCATGCACACACAGTGTGGTAGTTTGAATGAGAACTGCTCCTCATTAGGCTCCACTACTCAAACATTTGGTTAATTGGTGCCATTATTTAGAAGAGGTCATGGAACCTGTAAGGAGGTGTGACTGAGCTGGAGGAAGGCCATCCCTGGGGTAGGCTCTGAGAGTTCATGGTTTGCCCACTCACAGTTTTGTTCTCGCTTCTTCCCGTGCCTGCCTGAAGAGGTGAGCAATCAACTTTCTGCTCTGGTCACCTCTGCTGCCAAGCCTCCCCTGCCATGATGAATTCTTAAGCCCAAATAAACTCTTCCTTCTTTAAGTTGCCTTGGTCATGGTTACAGAAAAGTAACTAATACATAAACACAATAAACTTTAAAACTTTTTAAAATTAAAAATAGAGCTGAGTATAGTGGCACAAGCCTTTAATCCCAGAACCTAGAAGACAGAAGCAGATGGATCTTTATGAAAGCCAGGCCAGACTGGTCTACACAATGAATTCCAGGCTAGCTGAGGCTACAGGGAGACTTTGTCTCAAGAAGGAAAAAATAAATAAGAACCTAATTCTTGAATGGCACTGAAATATCCTTATTACAACCATTCAGTATGAAAGATCCCATGTTCAACTAAAAGAAACTCCTGTTAGCAGCCAGTTCATATTATTTTTACTTACAGTATTCTCTATCCTATGGGCTACAGACATTTCAAAAATCAAATGCTTAAGATGAATACTCCTCACAAGATATTCTTTGTTTCAAAGTTTACTTATTAAAAAGTGGTGAGTGAAGGCTAGAAGTGTAGCTCAATGGCAGAGTGTGCTCAGCATGCACTAGACCCTGGGCTCAATTTCAAATACCCAATCAATCAATCATCAATCAATTATTGTTTACATTCAGCAAATAAACAAGAAATTATAAAATTACATGTCACAAATGGCATTCAAATATCAAGAATAGTGTGAAGCTGGTATATGCCTTTAATCTCAGCACTCAGGAAGCCACTCTAGTCAATCTATATAGTAAATTCAAGGCCAGCCAGCTATGCGTAGTGAGACCCTTCTCGAAAAAAAAAAAAAAAAAAAAAAAAAAAAACCACAAAAAAAAACTATGAAAAAAATTAAATTAATTTGACCGTTAAGCAAAAGCCAAAATTCCAAAGTCATAAACATAATTATTATATGTTTGTATCTCAAGAATTCATTTTAAGGGCCAATGAGACAGCTCAGCAGGTCCAGGCACTTGCCACCACGGCTAATGAGTGAGTTCAAGACCTAGGACACACATGGTGGAAGAAGAGAACCAACTCTTAAAAGTTGTCCTCTGACCTCCACACATACACTACGGCACATATACACACATACACAAACAATTACAAAGTAATTTCTAAAAAGAAAAAATTAGATTTGAAAAAGTAATGCTTACCTTTGTTCGTCTCCTGCTGTTACATCATGTAAAAGCACATAATATTTAAGTGTATTTGGGATAAACCACTTAGGGTAGGAATAATCACTGTTGTGCTGAATTCGATGCTGTTCTTGTGACAACTTTGAAAATTGTTCCATAGGTTCAGCCTCACCAGATGATGCCACCAACATACCTTGTAAACCATAGTATTAAGGAAATTTTCATACCACTCAATGATAAATACTAACCTATTCATAGAAAGTTTAGGGAGAAATTTTCTAAACAGGCCTGGTAGCACAGGCCTGTAATTGTAGCTATATGGAAGGCTGAGATAGGCGGACCACAAATTCAAAGTTGGATCTGTGAAGTCAAGGCCATGCCAGCCTGGGCAACTCAGAGAGACCCTGTCCCAAAATAAAAGGTAAAAAGCAGGATGGGATTTAGCTCAGTATTAAAGAGTTCGCCCAGCATCCATTATGCCCCTGGTTCAGTCTCAAGTAGGTATTTGTCAGCTAATGTTTAAAGTTTGACTTCACAGGTTTTCATTGAAAGCAGACTAATTTCTCCAGTAATACAGAGTGATTCAAGGACCTTAACTCTTACGCACTTTTTTGTCTACAACTTGTCATAATGAAGAACACTGGGGAATCTTACCCACATTCTGTCTGGCTGCAGTTTCAGATGCTATCCTATCTCTTAACTGTCCTCTGAAACCCTGTTAAGAAAACTAAGAAGCTGCCAGGCATGGTGGCTCAAGCCTGCAACCCCAACATTAGGGAGACTGAGGGAGATCACAGAGTTAGAAGCCACCCTGGTCCATATAATGAGTTCCACATCAACCTGAGCTACAGACTCAGACTGTGTCTCAATAAACCAAAAGCTGGGACCACCAAAATGGGAAAAGCACTTGCTTGCACAAGACCAGCAACCTGAGTTCAATCCCTAGAACCGAGGGTAAAGGCAGAAGGAAAGAACCAAGGCCACAATCATCCTCTGATCTACACACACACACACACACACACACACACACACACAAAATGGCACGTCTATATACAAACACATATACAACTTTTTAAGTTAAAAAAGGGGCTGGAGAGATCAGTGGTTAAGAGAGCGGACTCCTCTTGCAGGGGACCCAGGTTCAATTCCTAGCACCCACATGGCAGCTAAAAACCGTCTTTGACTTCAATTCCAGGAGAATCCAACACACTCTTCTGACCTCTGCAGCACTGCACTACAGGGGTGCACCTACCTACATGTAGACAGTACACTCACACACATTAAAAAAATAAAAATAAATAAAACCATCATGAAAAAAGAAATGTTAACAAACATCAAGGTGATTAAGAATGTATTAAAGCCATGTGTGGTGGTGCATGCCTTTAATCCCAGCATTCTGGAAGCAGAGGCAGGAGGATCTCTGAGTTCAAGGCCAGCCTGGTCTACACAGCACAGCAAGTTCTGGGCCAGCTGAGGCTACAGAGAGACCTTGTCTCAGAGACCAAAAAAAAAAAAAAAAAAAAGAATGTATTAAAAAGGAACACAGTGGCACATGCCTGTTATCCCAGCACTCCAGAGGTTGGGGTAGGACCACAAGTTGGAGGCCAAAAACAACTTACTGAACATAAACTATTCAAGCTAGACAATGAACCAACTCTCAGTCTTATTGCATCCTTATAATTAATCAAAATGTAATATGTTATGTATAAAGAATGCCATTTAAAAACAATTACAGAAAGACCCTGTCTCAAAAAAAAACAATGGAGGCAAGGGACATGTTTCAGTGGTTAAGGGCACTGGCTACTCTTCCAGAGATCCTAGGTTAAATTCCCACCACCCACACAGTCGCTGACAACTGTCCATAACTCTAGTTCCACAGGATCTAACACCCTTTCCTGGACTCCACAGGCACAAGGCGCCCACTGGTGCACATGCAGGTCAAACACTCATACATGTAGAAATATATAAATTTTTTTTTTTTGGCCTTTTTGAATCAGAGTCTCCCTGTAGCCCCAGCTGTCCTGGAACTCTATGTGGACCAGGCTGGTCTTAAACTCAGAGATCAGCCTTTCTCTGCCTCCTGAGTCCTGGGACTAAAGGCATGCACCACCACACCCAGCCAAAAATATATGAGTCTTTTTAAAAATTAAATACTAAAAGTTGATATTGTTGTTGGAGAGATGGCTCAGTAACAGCTTGCTGCAAAAGCATGAAGAGCTGAGATTGAATCCCAGCACCCAGGTAAAAAGCCAGGCATGGCTGTGCACATCTGTAACCCCATGCTATAGGGCAAAGGCAAGAGGACTGCTGGGGCCTGCAGGCCACCAGCCTAGCTCCAGGTTCAGTGAGACCCTGTCTCAAAGGGATAAGGCAAAGAGTAATAGAGAAGAAACTTGACATCTTCCTCTAGCCTCCACAAGCACTGGCACACATATCTATATACACACACACACGTACACATACCACATTCTCACAGACGCAAAATCATTTTAAGTGTGGATATCATCAATAAAAAATAATTTCTCTGTTCTCTATAATATCTCAAGAATTTTAGCTTCCTTTTTTTTTTTTTTGAGACAGGGTCTCCCTATAGCCCCAGCTGGCCTGGAACTCGCTCTGTAGACCAGGCTGGCCTTGAAAATTCAGAGATCCAGCCAGACGTGGTTGCGCATGCCTTTAATCCTAGCACTTGGGAAGCAGAGGCAGGAGGATCTTTGTGAGTTCAAGGGCAGCCTGATCTACAGAGTGAGTTCCAGGACAGCTGGGGTTACAGGGAGACCCTGTCTCGAAAAGACCAAAAAATAATAATAATAATAATAATAATAATAATAATAATAATTCAGAGATCCGCCTGCCCCTGCCTCCCAAGTGCTAGGATTTAAGGCATGCGCCACCACACCCGGCTTAAAGATAGTGTTTAGCTGCCATGTGGGTGCTGGGAATAGCATCCAGGTCCTCTGCAAGCGCAGTTGGTGTTCTTAACCACTGAGCCATCTGTCCAGCCCCTTTGGCTTCATTTTTAAGATTAATTAACATAATGGCTTTCAGAAGACACATGCTAGGGGCTGGAGAGATGGCTCAGCAGCTAAGAGCACTGGCTGCTCTTACAGAGGACCCAGATTCAATTCCCAGCACCATGTGGTAACTAACAACTGTCCTAACTCCAGTTCCAAGGGATCTGACACCCTCTTCTGACCCCCAAAAGCATTGCACAACACTGGTGCACTTCACAAATGCAGGGGTAATATTCATACATATAAAATAAAATAAAATAAAATATTGTTTAAAAAGATACATGCTAAATAGTGATTCAGAAACTCATGATCTGACGCTGGCATGGACTGCAGAAAGGTCTCTCTGTAACATTCAAACCATGGAGTAGTAGCTAAAATTAACAATACAGAAAATAGTTAAAATTCAGCAAAATCAGTTTATAAAAGACAAGCTTCAATTACATATTCCTGAAGGGACAATTTTCTACCCGTACTTTACGAAACACATAATATAAAGACAAATATCACATTTTCTCTCATTTGTAGATGCTACATTTTATAATAACTACATAAATAACACCTATAAAAATATATATGACGTATTTTAAGCCATTTATGCAAATAACATTCATACTTGGAAATATTTTAAGTTAGCAAAAATAAAAGTTATGTTCAAACCTACATTCCCACAAGCACTTACCTGAGAATGCTCTAACATTACCTATTTGATGAAAGTATTTGAGGGAGCTAGAGAGGTGGCTTAGCAGTTAAGAGCATTGGATGGTCTTGCAGAGGACCCAAGTTCCATCCCAAGCACCCATATGGTAGCTAACAACTACCCATAAATCCATTCCAGTGCATGTGATATCCTCTTCTGGCCTCTGTGGGCATTGCACACATATGGATACACTTACATACATTCAGGCAAGACGCTCATGCACGTAAAATAAAAATAAATTTTAAAAAGTATTTCAGAGCTGGGCATAGTGCTGTACGCCTTTAATGCCAGCACTCAGGAGGCAGAAGGCAGATGTCTGTGAGTTCAAGACCAACATGGTCTACATAGCGAGTTCCAAGCCAACTGGGAATACAGGGAGACCCTGTCTCAAAAAGAGAAAGGAAAAAAAAAAAAAAAGAATTTCAGAACTAAAGTTTTGGGTCCCTACACTACTGAGTTCACAGTCGTGGCACAGGATCCTTTTCCTTAAACACTGGTTCTCCACTGAGGTTAATTTTAGCCCCTGGGAAACATCTGGATGTATCCGAAGGTGCTTTTGGTTGTCACAACAGACAGAAGGGGGCATGCCTACTGGTGCTTAGGGAAAGAGAGCAGGAAAATGCAAAACATTACACAGCACAAGTATAAGATAGCCCACCTAAGCCGGGTTTGGTGACGCACGCCTTTAATTCTAGCGCTTAGGAGGCAGAGGCAGGCGGATCTTTGTGAGTTCAAAGCCAGCCTGGTCTACAGAGTGAGTTCCAGGACAGCTGGGGCTACATGGAGACCCTATCTCGACAAAAGACAAAAAAAAACAAAAAAAAAAAAAATAGCCACCTAAGCTCAAAATAGTAGTAATGATATATGACAATATATAAAAGCCTTAGTGGACACCAGGCGCGTAACCACACAAAGAGTGGACGCCCACGCCTTTAATCTAGCACTAGATCGGCAGAGGCATCGAAGGCAGCACCAACACCAAAAAGACGGACTCCTTGTCCCAAAAGACCAAGAAAAAAAATTAAAAAAGGCAGGCCAAGTCCGTACAGAAGGAGTGTCCAGGAACGAGCCGGAGGATCGGACCGCCAAACAGGAGAAACCGAGCGCAGACGCCCGACACTAGCAATCTTCCCCAAAAATCCAACAAACCAAAGACCCAAAAAAAAAAAAAAAAAAAAAAAAAAAAAAAAAAAAAAAAAAAAAAAAAAAAAGCCTTAGTGGCTAGACAGATGGCTCAGGAGTTAAAAGGACTGGCTGTCAGCCAGGTGTGGTGGCGCATGCCTTTAATCCTAGCCCTCAGGAGGCAGGGGCAGGCAGATCTTTGTGAGTTCAAGGCCAGCCTGATCTACAGAGCAAGTTCCAGGACATCTGGGACTACAAGGTGACCCTGTCTCAAAAAGACCAAAAAAAAAAAAAAAGGATTGGCTGTCTTACAGAGGACCCAGGTTCAAGTCCCAGCACCCACATGACTAACAACTGTCTGTAACACCAGTTCCAGGGATCAGAGGCCCTCTTCTGGTCTCCATGGACTTTGTACAATATACATACAGGCAAAGCACTCATACACATAAAATAAAAATAAATCGGCTGAATGTGGTGGCCCACCCCTTTAATCCCAGCACTCAGGAGGCAGAGGCAGGACGATCTCTGTGAGTTCAAGGCCAGTCTGGTCCACATAGTGAGGACCAGGACAGCTGGAACTACAGGGAGACACTGTCTCAAAAATACAAATAAATAAATAAATAAATAAATAAATAAATAAATAAATAAATAAATAAATGTTTTAGGGCCAGACGTGGTGGTGCACACCTTTAAGCCCAGCACTCGGGAGGCAGAGGCAGACTAATCTTTGTGAGTTCAATGCCAGCCTGGTCTACAGAGTGAGCTCCAGGCCAGCTGGGACTAAAGGGAGACCCTGTCTCAAAAATACCCCCAAAAAATTAAAAATTAAAAATAAAACAAAAATAAAAAGTTTTAAAGAGAGCTTCAAAAGATAATTATTTTATAATTAAATACTGCAAAGTATATTTTCATTTTTATATAAACATATATAATAAAAAGTCAACTCTTTGGCACTTTATATTGTACCTAAATTTTTTTTATCTGAACACACTTAAATTTAGCTGAGCATGAAGTCTCATGCCTCTAATCCCAACACTGAGAGGCTAAAGCAGAGGAATTACAAGTCTGAGCCCAGCCTGGGCTTATAACGATTCCCAGAATAGTATAATCTACATAGAAAATGGAGAATGACACAAAATATATATCTATCACAACAGGAAACCAATTTTCTCATCAACCAATGTATATAGTTTCTCAAAACAGCCTCTGGCTAGAAAATTCATGTATACCTTTTATTTATTACCAATGGCTCTATGACAGAACATTTACCTAGCATGCATGAGCATTTTGGGATTGATCCCCAGTACTACCAAAAGAAAAAGACCCCAATATAATGATATCTAAGGGAAGAAGAAAAAGAAAGAAGGGAAAAAGACCCCAATATAATGATATCTAAGGGAAGAAGAAAAAGAAAGAAGGGAAAGGAACATGGATAGAGGGCTGTTTGGTTGTTTTTCTTTCTTATTATTTTTATGTGTATGAGTATACTGTCTGCGTGTCATTCAATGCTGTGGAGGTCAGAAGAGGGTGTCAGAGTCCCCTGGAACTGGAGTTAAAGACGGTTCTTAGCCGCCATGTGGGTGCTGGGAATTGAACCCAGGTCGTGTGCAAGAGCACTCCATGCTCTCAACTACTAAGCCATCTCTCCAGCCCCTGTTTGTTTCTTTGTTTTGTTTGTTCATTTGTTTGTTTTTATCTCTTTCACATATCCCAGGCAGGCCTTGAACTCATTAGGTAGCCAAGGGTAACCTTAAATTCCTTGCTGTGGTCTCAGTGTGAAATGTCCCCCATATTCATGTATTTGAATACTTGGTCACCAGCTGGTGGTGCTGTTTGGAAATGTTCTTGAACCTTTAGAAGTAGAGGCTTGCTGGAGGAAGTAGAACACTAGGAACATACTTTGAAGTTTTCTAGCATGGCCCTTTTTCCTCTTCTACTTCAGGACTGCCAAAGTAATGTGACTGGCTGGCCTCCTGCTTCTACTGCCATGTCTTCCCCACTATGACAGACTGTCCCCCATCTGGAACTGTGAGCCAACACAAACTCTTTCTCCCCTAAGTTGCTTTTGCCAGGGGATTCTACACAGCAACAAAAATGAATCTAATACACTTCTGACCCTTTCGCCTCCACCTCCCAAAGTGCTGGAATTGCATATGTACACCACCATGCCCGGTGGTTATGATAGCTAATCTTAGTTGTTCACTTGACATACCTGGGAATAGGGGACCTGGGAACCTCAATGGAGAAATTTTCTCAATCAGACTGGCCTGTGACCATTTCTGTAGGGCTAGTTGTAACTGATGGTAGAGAGGCCACCCCAGCTCACTGTAGCCATGTGTAGGCCTGAGCTGTATAATAAGGTAGTTAAGCAGGCCAGAGAGAAACAAGACAGTAAGCAACATTGTTCCATGGTCTCTCCTTCATTCGGTTCCTGCCCTATCTTCCCTTGATAATGGACTGTAACCTGTAAGATGAAATAAACTCTTTCCTCCCCAAGTTGCTTTGGGTCATCATGTTTATCACAGCAACTGAAACCAAACTAGCACAGTAGTGCTGGGCCTCAAACTCAGGACCTCACACATACACATGCCAAAGCAGCACTCTACCAACAGAAATATACCCAATTGTGGTTTGAAATTTATCTTTGGAACTATATAAACATAGTTAAATATGAAACTATATGTAATTTAAAATTAAATAAAAAAGGCAAAATATACACTCAGACATTTAAGTTCTTAAATTTAAGTAACTCTGAAAGTACAGTGAAAAGACAGTGGACACTCAACTGAAGATATGAGAAGCAGCTGGACGTGGCAGCACACACCTTTAGTCCCAGCACTTGGGAGGCAGAGGCAAGGAGATCTCTGTGAGACTGATGCCAGCCTGGTCTACATATTAAGTTCTTACACATGGTCTTACAGAGTAAGTTCCAGGCCAGCTGGGGCCATAAGGAGACCCTGCCTCAAAAAGACAAAAAAAAAGAAAGAAAAAAAAAAAAAAAAGAGCTGCGAAGCAAAGGAAAACTTAAACCACCTTATCATAAGTAGGTTTTCGTCCTTCAGACAGGTCAGAATCAGGTTAACAAGTTTCCCCTCCAGCCTCATACCTTCTTGTGGTATGGTGGTATGAAAATGTCTGATTTCTCCCAACACTCAGAAGGCAGAGACAGGTGGTTCTCCGTGAGCTCAAGGCCAGCCTGGTCTACATGGTGAGTTCCAGGCCACCTGGGCTACAGGAAGACCCTGTCTCAAAAAGAGGGGGTAAAAAGTCTGATTCCTTTGTCTGCCTTTAATTTTGTTAAATGCCAATAAATGATTTTTTGTTAATTTTTTCAAATGACTTTTGGTAGGAGGGGGAGATGATGTAAACTACCATTTAATGACAATTCTCCCCACTTAAAAATTCTTGTATGGAGTGAGGTGTGATGGCACACCTCTTTAATCCCAGAACTGAGAAGGCAGAGACAGGCGGATCTCTATGAGTTCAAAGCCAGCCTGGTCTACACAGTGAGTTCCAGGCCAACTGGGATGACAGAAAGATTCTGTCCCAAAAAGAATAAATAAATAAATAAATAAATAAATAAATAAATAAATAAATAAAATAAAATAAAAAAATCTTGTATGGGACTGGAGAGGACCAGGAATCGATTCCCAGCACCTACATGGAGGGCAACAAACATCTATAACTCCAGTTCCAAGGGATCCAATGCCCTCTTCTAACCTCTAAGGCATTGTACAACACAGGTGCACTTACATACATGCAAGCAATACAGTCATAAAATAATAAAAATAATGCTGAGCATGGTGGTGCATGCCTTTAATCACAGCATTCAGGAGGCAGAGGCAGGCGGATCTCTGTAAATTCAAGGTCAGCCTGGTCTACAGAGTGAGCTCCAGGCTCCGGGCCAGCTGGGACTAAAGGAAGACCTTGTCCCCAACAAATAAATAAATAAACAAATAAATAAATAAAAATTTTTAAGACTCTCATATATAGTTGGCATGAAATCACTATTTTGCTCCTACTTCTTTATTTAGAACTGAAACAGCCATGATTCCCTAAGTTTTTTACACAACCCAACTGCAATGGTTAATACTGTAATCCAAGCATTTGGGAGATGACAGGAAGTCAGGAGTTCAAGGTCATCCTTGGCTATGTAGGGAGGTTGTGAGGCTATATGAGACTCTGGTCTCAAAAACAAACAAACAAGCCAACAATAGAAACAAAAATGAAAAAATGTTTTCTTTAAACAAAACATGTTTTGCCTTATTAGGAGAAATATTTTTCCCTTTTATCAAAATAAGATAAATAAGATGAGGTTCAAACTGTACTATTCAAGGACAATGTCCTGAACTTAGCAAGTATCAAAACCAAACACAATAGATAATAGATCAAAGTGTAACAAGCTTCATAAGACCACCTTCATTTTAGAAAAATCTGAGACATGTTAATTGGTACCAATATGAAAAGTAGTAGGAAAGAGGGCAAGAGCCAACAGACAAGGAATAAATGTGAAATCAGGAAAAAGAGCCCATCACAAGAAATACCTGTGTATAACGAGGATTCTTTCAATTCCATCAAAGTGTCTTTCCAATTACTGTACCAAGGGACACTAGCTTTAATTGACCGATCTGATGAAGAAAATATGGCACTGTTAAGCTAGGCTTATGAGGTAAACATCTACTTCTTAAACAGAATAGATGAAAGTATGCCAACTCACATTAGCAATAAAAATTAGATGCAAATCTCTAGAAACGCAACTAATAATTTATCAAAATGGATACATTTGCTTTTTAAATAATCCCCAGAGTATTATTCTATTAGAATTTTATTCAGATTATTTCATTGTCTCTCATTCCAAGTTTTCAAAGCCATCAAAATGAAACTGAGGTTAGGGATGTGGCTGGCTAGTTGCACATACTTAGCATGTGCAGGGAATCATTCAGTCCCCAGCAACCGAACAAACAAACCAAAAGCCTGTGACTTAAAACAATACAGAAGCTGAAGGAACAGTTCTCTTTTGGTGTGTATCTTATCCTAACAATTTGGATTCTTATAAAAACCTGTATAAAGTGTTCTGCTACAGTAGTGCCTGCACCTACAGGGTCTCCCTGTAGCCCCACCTGTCCTGAAACTCACTCTGTAGACCAGGCTGGCCTTGAACTCACAAAGATCCACCTGCCTCTGCCTCCCAGGTGTGCACCTACTTTTAAAAGC
This sequence comes from Rhizomys pruinosus, assembly GCA_009823505.1. Taxonomy (NCBI): domain Eukaryota; kingdom Metazoa; phylum Chordata; class Mammalia; order Rodentia; family Spalacidae; genus Rhizomys; species Rhizomys pruinosus. The sequence continues at coordinate 1,399,150 of VZQC01012828.1, forward strand.
AAAGAACACTCCTCCTCTCTTGTCCAGAGATGGTGGCAAGGCTGAGAATGCAAGGAATATTATACAGACAACTTTTCACAATCAAATAGTGACTATGTTATTCCTGTAAACTATCAAGACCACTTAAACAAAATACTTTTTTTTTTTTTTTATTTTATTTATTTCGGTATGTATATCAATGTACTGTCTGCATGCAGGTCTGTGCACCCGTGTCGTGCAATGCCGCGGAGGTCAGAAGAGGGTCTCGGATTCCCCTGGAACTGGAGTTCTCCTGGAACTGGAGTTTCAGACGGCTCTCGGCCGCCATGTGGGTGCTGGGGATCGAACCCGGGTCCTCTGCAAGAGCGGTCGGCGCTCTTAACCGCTAGGCCATCTCTCCAGCCCCAACAAAATACTTTAAAACTTAATTAGACCCTATAGTTAACAGACAGCAATTTTTAGAATCCATCTCTGGAAAAACTAAATGGCCCCAAAGAAAACAATTAGAAACAACAAAAACTGGAAGAAAAAACTAGAAACCAGACTCCTTCAAGTCTACTCACAGCCTTACCACAAAACAAAGAGGGCCATGAACTGACAAACTTTCCTGTTCCCAGCATCTTTTTTGTTTCCCATTTATTTTTTTCTTTAATCCCTCAGATAGTTCCTTCTGGAACAAGTTTTCTTCCTCTCCTCCAGTACCCAGCATCTTAGCACCTTAATTTGAAATAGGAAACAAGCTTTTATTTATTCATTTTTTTGTCTTTTTCAAGACAGGGTCTCCCTGTAGCCCCAGCTGTCCTGGAACTCATTCTGTAGACCAGGCCGGCCTTAAACTCACAAAGATCTGCCTGCCTCTGCCTCCAGAGTGCTAGGATTAAAGGCATGCACCACCATGCCTGGCTTTTAATTTTTTTTTAACATTTTTCTTTCCTTTATTTTTATTTCATGTGTATGAGTGTTAGGTATGTGTGTGTTTAAGGGCACCCATGTCATGCAATGCCTGAGGAGGACAGAAGTGGGCATCAGAGTCCCTGGAAATGGAGTTAGTCATTAGCTGACATGTGGGTGTCAGGACCTAAACCTGGGTCCTCTGCAAGAACAACCAGTGCTCCCAACCACTGAGCCCCCGAAAACAAGCAACAGAGGTGAGGAATGTTTCCAACATGAAAAAGACCAAAACAAGACACAGAATAAAAACTGAAAAACAAAAAGCCACTATTAATCTCTTAATATCCTGTGTTAATATTATAATCCCCCCAAAATAGAATATTTGTGTATAGATAGATAGATAGATAGATAGATCAGGGAGACATCTCTTTTTTTTTTTATTATTAATTTTTATTTATTTCTGTATGTGTATGAATGTACTGCCTGCATACAAGTCTGTGCACCCGTGTCGTGCAATGCCGCGGAGGTCAGAAGAGCATCTCGGATTCCCCTGGAACTGGAGTTCTCCTGGAATTGGAGTCTCAGACAGTTCTCTGCCGCCATGTGGGTGCTGGGGATCGAACCTGGGTCCTCTGTAAGAGCAGTCGGCACTCTTAACCGCTAGGCCATCTCTCCAGCCCGAGATAACTCTTTTCAAAAAGCAAATCAAACATTTAAAACTAATAAAAAGTCAATAAAAAGGAAAAAAAAAAAAAAAAAAAAAAGACCAGAGATAGACAGTGTTTTAGTATGCTTCTCCACTGCTGTAACAAAACACTGACCAATACCAACTTGGGGAAGAAAGGGTTTATTTATCTTACATCTCCCAGGTCACAGTTCATCACTGAGGGAGCCCAAAGTAGGAACTCAGGGCAGGAACCTGGAGGCAGGAGCTGAAGCATAGGCCATGGAGGAATCTGCTTGCTGGCTTGCTCCCGTGGCCCATGCTAACCTGCCCAGGGGTGGCACCACCCACAGAGGGCTGGGCCCTCCCACATCACTCAACAGTCAAGAAAATACCCCACAGACATGCAATGGAGGCAATTCTCCAAGAGGTTCCCTCAACCCAAGTGTGTCAAGTTGACACTAAAGCTATCCAGCACAGACAATATTAGGAAAAATGATTAGAGCATCAAATAATCAACTCAACTAACTCCACAACCAACTAAGAGTCAGTCGCTCTAGGAAAAAAACAAGTTACTTGGGACTTAAGTATAAAATGACCACATTGCTAAAGGGTGCCGTAAGCAAAATGTCATAAGAGGGCTGATATGAAGTTCCAAGACAGCAGGGAGAAGGAGCTCCTGAAAGTCTCTACCGCTGGATGGACAAAGAGAGGGTACAATCAGTACTTCCAGCTTCGTAAGAGCAACACTAGAAGCTAGAAGAAAAAACATCATTATGTAACCAGGTTGGAAAAAAAAAAAGAAAGAAAAAACACCAAATCTGAAGGAAAAGATTTCCAGCTGGTAACATGGGCAATTTAAACTACCAGTAAACTACATAGAAAATAGTTTCAGACATTTACTTCTCAAAAATATTATCTTCAGAAAGAAAAGAGAAAACCTTTATCTTCCATACATCTTTCTCAAGAAGCTCTCTGAGGAGACACCTCCACCTATCAAGTTAAACACATTAAAAAAGTTACAAAAAAAAAAAAAAAGTTACGGATGAATCATCCCTGGTAGCTCTAGCCTACAGTCTTAGCACTCAGGAAACTGAAGCAGGAGAATCTGCCCATGAGCTGGAGGTTAGCCAGAGCTACTGAGTTCTAGGCCAGCCTACATCACAGAACATCTGTCTTAACACATACACCCCAATAATGTGAATGAAGATTATAAACAGAAAAGGGGACTAGCTAGCTGACTCAACTGATAAAAGCACTTGCCAAGCAATAATGCAAGCCTGCCAATTTGAGCTGGATTCCTAAAACTCACATAAAAGTGGAAGGAGAGAACCAAGTTCACAAAGTTGGGTTCTGATCTCCACATGTGCACCATGTGGCATATAATAACAAAATAAAACAGGAGAGAAGGAAATCCCCAGGAGGACAACTGTGGGGGTACCTTGGAGAGTGCCCAGTAAAAAATGGGAGTAGACCAGCATTTCTCAACTGTTTCTTTATCTTCCACCAATGAAAGCTCTTTGTTTTTTTTTTTTTTTTTTCTTTTTTGAGACAGGGTCTCATTCTGTATTCCAGGCTGACTTGGAACTAACTACATAGCTCAGGCTGTGCTTGAAATTGGAGCAACACTCCTGCCTCAGTTTTCTGGGTGCTGAGACTGCATGCATGAGCTACTATACCTGCTGTCTTTACACTTTTTCTCCTAATGAATCCCTTCCAACCATCTTTTTCCCAGCTCAGGGTCATCCATATGCTATACATATGCTCTATTGCTAAGCTACAACTCTGGCCCAAAAAATGTTTTTGGAATTTTATATAACAGATATACACAAACATGACCCTTTGGAGAAAAAAGGACTATAGTAAATAAACAAATCTGCTTCCAAAGCAACTTTCAAGTCAATGAAAACACACTTAACAGGAAGAGATCTTTTCATTTTTTAATTTTATTTTATGTGTATCAGTATATTGCCTGCATGTATGTAAGTGCCAGCAAAGGCCAGAGGCATTGGGCATTGGATCCCTTGGAACTGGAGTTACAGGTGGTTGTTACCTGCCATGTGGTGCTGGGAACTGAACACAAGTCTTCTGCAAGAGCAGACAGTGCTCTTAACTGCTGAGCCATCTCTCCAGTCCTAGGAAGGAATCTTGTTAAAGAATTATTTGAAAACTGAACTGATGAACTCAAAGTCTACTGAGACAGTTTGAGAGACTTACAAAGAACTCTTGGAGTTTTGTTTTCCTTTGTATTTTTGTTGTTGTTGTTGTTGTTGTTGTTTGAAGACAAAGGTTCACTATATAGCCTTGGCTATCCTGGAACTTGCCATGAAGACCAGGCTGGCCTCAAACTCAGAGAGATGGGCCTGCCTCTCCCTCCCAAGTGCTACGATTAAAGGTATGACCACCACACCTGTTTATAAAGACAATTACTGCTGGGCGTGGTAGTCCACACCTTTAATCCTAGCACTGGGGAGGCAGAAGCAGGTGGATTTTTGTGAGTTTAAGGCCAGCCTGGTCTACAGAGTGAGTTCCAGGCCAGCTGGGGCTACAGGGAGACCCTGTCTCGAAAAGACCAAAATAAATAGATAGATGATATAGATAGATAGATAGACAGACAGACAGACAGACAGAGTTACTAACTGAAAAAAATAGTTTAAAAGTATGCCCATTTCAGTCATAATTATCATAAGAACTGAGTATTAACCATAAAATTTAAAATTACATTGAGGGATGCAGAAAATAGTAAAAAAAAAAATTAACCCTCCCCCCCCCAAAATAATTAACCTAAGTCCTTATTGTTGCAATAAACTCATAAGTAAAGCTTATGCCAGGCATGAATCCCAGCACTCGAGAGGCAGAGGCAGGCAGATCTCTCTGAGTTGGAGGCCAATTTGGTCTACATAGCAAGTTCCAGGCAAGCTGGGGCTACAGGATTGCCGAGAGAGTTCAAGGCCAGCCTGGTCTACATGGCAAGTTCCAGGCAAGCTGGGGCTACAGGATCACTGAGAGTTCAAGGCCAGCCTGGTCTACATAGCAAGTTCCAGGCCAGGTAGGTGTTGATCCTGTCTCAAAAACAAAAAACGGGCTGGAGAGATGGCTCAGCAATTAAGAGAGCACTGACTGCTCTTGCAGAGGACCCAGGTTCGATTCCCAGCACCCACATGGCGGCTAAGAACCGTCCTTAACTCCAGTTCCAGGGAAGTCCGACACCCTCTTCTGACCTCCGAAGCATTGCACAACACGGGTGCACAAACCTACCTACATGCAGACAGTACATTCATACACATAAGAAATAAATAAAATTGCAGAGGCAGGCGGATCTTTGTGAGTTCAAGGCCAGCCTGGTCTACAGAGTGAGTTCCAGGACAGCTGGGGCTACAGGGAGACCCTGTCTCAAAAAGACCAAAAAAAAATTAGAAAAAAAACTGAGGCGGGCGTGGTGGCGCACTTGGGAGAAAGAGGCAGGCGGATCTCTATGAGTTCAAGGCCAGCCTGATCTACAGAGTGAGTTCCAGGACAGCCAGAGCTAAAGACCAAAAAACAAACAAACAAAAAAACTTAAAATTTATTAAGCCATGGATACCAACATAAAAACAGTACTTAGAACAGTCAGCTGGCTGTAAGGTCATAAGCCCACCTAAGTTGGGGATTTTCCAGGAAGCCAACTGAGGTAGAAGTTCCCAGAAAGTTGCTCCAATCAGTCTTCTGCCTGCTGGTCACCCTAATCCCAACACAGGCAGGTCAGCCACCATGCCTGAAATAAACCCAACTTCCTTCTCATCGGAGTCCTGACTCTTTCTCCCCTTGCACAAAGTCTCCCCTCAAAATGAACTTAACACTGTCCATATGCCTCAGCAGGTAAAGGGGCTTTGTTGCTACCCAGACAACCCAATTCCAATCTCTAGGACCCATGTGGGAGAACTAACTCTCCTAAATTGCTCTCTGACCACAACACTCCTGCACCCACATACATACACATACAAATATATGTAATAAGCTGGTGTGGTGGGGCATGCTTTTAATCCCAGCACCCAGGAGACAGAGGCAGGTGGATCTCTGTGAGTTCAAGGCCAGCCTGGTCTACATAGTAAGTTCCAGGCCAGCTGGCGCTACAGGGAAACCCTGTCTCAAAAAGACCGAAATCAAATAAATGTAATAAAAACACTATAATTAGTGGTGCAAGAAATGAATCAGCACTCTTTTTTTTTTTTTTTTTTTTTTTTTTTTTAGACAGGGTCTCCCTGTAGCCCCCTCTTTCC
>VZQC01012828.1:1407008-1426901 GCA_009823505.1 Rhizomys pruinosus
AAAAAAAAAAAAAAAAACCTTCAAACACTAGAATTTGGATCACAAATTCTACCTGTCACACAAGAACACTGATGACAGAAAAACAAAGTTCCAGTATTCTGTAAGGGAAATATCCCATCACATTGAAACACATACCAGGAACTGATGAGAATCTGTATCCTAAAATTCAAATTCTTTGACTGGTTAAGATACTATGCTATTTTAAACTGGGAATTATCAGAATATGGGCATAGCTCAGTCAGTGGCAGACTACAAGACTGGCATCTTTTTTTTAAGATTGGCATTTTAACATCCAATTCTAAGATCACAAAATTTTAAAAGATAAAAATGAAATCATCAGATGAATCTATGTTGTTGGAGTTTAAATTAATGGCAAAGAAAAAAATCACGGGACACTAAAAATAATTTTACAGATATTTCCAACCATTGGTTACCTTGGTGACACAATAACCTGCCATTTAAGTTTTCTATAGACAGGTTAGGAACTTTTTTTTTTTTTTTTGTACTTTGTCTTTTTGAGACAGGGTCTCCCTATAAACCTAGATATCCTGGAACTCACTATGTAGACCAGGCAGGCCTTGAACTCACAGAGATCTGCCTGCATCTGCCTCCCAAATACAAGTGCTGGGATTAAAAGCATGCACCACCATACCCAACTAAGAACATTGTTTTTTAACTTTAAATTATTATTACACAAGTAAGGGGGCATGCACAGGCCATATCATATGTGTGGAGGTCAGAGGACAACTTTGTGGAGTAGTTCTCTTCTCTCACTTTTATGTGAGCTCTAGCTCAAACTTGGTCAGGTTTGAAAGCCAGTGCTTTACCAGCTGAGCCATCAGTGGTGGTTTGAATCAGAATGTCCTCCGTAGGCTCCAAGTGCTCAGACATTTTGTCCCCCAGTTTGGGGAGATTTTTTTTTTTTTTTGGTTTTTTTGAGACAGGGTCTCCCTGTAGCCCCAGGTGGCCTGGAACTCACTCTGTAGACCAGGTGGGCCTTGAACTCACAGAGATCCGCCTGCCTCTGCCTCCCAGTGGGCCACCAGGCTTGGCAAACTCTTCCTTTTATAAAGTTCCCTTAGTCATGGTGGTTCTACCACAGCAACAGAAAAATGACTAATACACCACCTCACTGACCCAGAAAGATCTTCAGATATGTATAATTAGGAAGTACAAAAGCATCAGATTATGAATTATACAAACCTAAAAGGAATAGTTTTTAAACGGCTGAAAGATCCTAATTATGTACCTTTAAATCTTTTCCTTTTAAAAGTCCACTTTATGTTTTTTCAGTAATTGTTATTGAAATCATTGGTAATAACTTATTTTTTTAACTAAGACAAGGCCTCAGACATGGAGAAAAATCCAGTAAATACTCACTCTACACACTAATTTCCTTTATCAATCTTACAATGAAAACATTTACTATCCAAATCAGATTAAGAAGCACTTAAAAAGGATTATGAACTAAAGTATTTTTTTTTAAGCCTACAGCACCCGGTATTCCCAGGAGGTCTCCCATCCAAGTACTAACCAGGCCCGACACTGCTTAGCTTCTGAGATCAGACGAGATCAGGCGCGTTCAGGGTGGTATGGCCGTAGACAAACTAAAGTATTTTTATAAACATTTCCACTTAACACTAAGCAAGATTAAAAGTGCAATCACATGATTTTCATTTGATTACATAAAAAATGACTCCAGAAAGGTTCCTATTGTTAGTTTTTCATGAAGCCAGCACTTATCCATGTGTCCTAGCTATTGTTACCTTAGGTGTCAGAAGAGTGAAATGATGGAAGTTCCCGAGACTGTGCTGCAAGGCTGCTCTGCAAGCCTGGCTCCGGCACCTGCTCTGACACCTTCTGCTCTCTCCACATGCCCAGCTCCCTCACCTGCTGCTCCACATGCCCAGCTCCCTCACCTGCTGCTCTACATGCCCAGCTCCCTCACCTGCTCTCTCCACATGCCCAGCTCTGACACCTGCTGCTCCACATGCCCAGCTCCCTCACTTGCTCTCTCCACATGCCCAGCTCCCACACCTGCTGCTCCACATGTCCAGCTCCCTCACCTGCTCTCTCCACATGCCCAGCTCCCTCACCTGCTGCTCCACATGCCCAGCTCCCTCACCTGCTGCTCCATATGCCCAGCTCCCTCACCTGCTCTCTCCACATGCCCAGCTCCCTAACCTGCTGCTCCACATGTCCAGCTCCCTCACCTGCTGCTCCACATGCCCAGCTCCCTCACCTGCTCTCTCCACATGCCCAGCTCCCACACCTGCTGCTCCACATGTCCAGCTCCCACACCTGCTGCTCCACATTCCCAGCTCCCTCACCTGCTCTCTCCACATGCTCAGCTCTCTCACCTGCTGCTCCACATGCCCAGCTCCCACACCTGCTACTCTACATGCCCAGCTCTGACACCTGCTGCTCTACATGCCCAGATCCCACACCCGCTGCTCTACATGCCCAGCTCTGACACCTAATCTACATGCCCAACTCCAGCACTGAGTAAGTTTTTAAGCACTTGATCAAAGATCTCCAAGATATGGAATTATTTTCCCAACAAAAGAAAATTTCATGTACAAAATAACCTTTGTTACATACCACTGATGTTAAGGTCATAATCCCCTGCTGTAATCACGTTAGCAACTAATCCTTCAGTGGGCTGGCTGCCGGAAACGACGTCATTCAAAAGCTTCCCAATGGCTCCGGGCTGAGGTGGCTGGGTCACAATGTTGCTTACTGCTATCTTCAAATTTTTAATTATGTGAAGTTGATTATTAGGATCTCGCATATGAACTTTAAAAAGAAAAAGAAAATTTGAAATTAACTATACAATGCATAATAAAACAAAATTGGGTTAATGGTTTTCAAACAAAAAGGAAACAATAAGAAACCAAAAACTGGAAAGAACAATCTTCCAGAAATATAACTGGGTACATTCCTCCTTACAAACCAAAAGGCTGTCCAGTCTATTAACCAGAAGATTCCTTCCTCTGAACCAGGAATGGTGCCAAAGTCTAATTTAGCACCTGGGAAGTGAAGGCAGGAGGACCAAGAGTTCAAGACCATCCTGGGCTATGAGAGACTGAGTCTCAAAAAAAAAAAAAAAAAACCACCTCCACTGAGTCTTGTGATGCATGCCTTTAATCCCAGGACTCGAGAGGCAGACACAGGTGGATCTCTCTGAGATCAAGGCCAACCTGGTCTACATAACAAGTCTGACCAGCCAGGGCTACATAGAGACACTGTGTCAAAAAAAAACAAAAACAAAACAAGAACAAAAGAATTATCTCACACAATGTTACTGGACCCAGTATCCCACTATACAGGTCCTTTCCTTTCCCCTACATTTAGAGTTGTCAAAAAACATCACCCATACCAAATCTCAATCTCCCTCCCCAAACTTTTAGAGGCAAGATCTTGCCGTGAAGCAAGGGTGATCTTGAACTTCCAGTGATCCTCCCGTCTCTGAGTGCTGAGATTACAGGAATGTGCCACCATGCCCAGCTCCCCACCAGCATTTTTAAGTCCAAGTTTAACATAATTTAAGCCATTACAAACAAGCACTTTCTACATTTTCCCTGTTCTCTCTGTAAATTCTAAAATTTTACTTCAATTAAAAACTACTGGTGGTTCACACCTTTAATCCCAGCACCTGGGAGGCAGAGGCAGGTGGATCCCTGTGAGTTCAAGGCCAGCCTGGTCTACATATCAAGTTCCAGGTCAGCTGGGGATACAAGGAGACCCTGTCTTTAAGAAGAAGAGAAAAAAAAAAACAACCTAAAATATTACTTAGGTGTTGTGGCTCACACCTGTAATTCAAGTGCTCACAAAACTCAGTCAAAAGGACTGCAGGGTCTGGAGAGATGGCCTAGCGGTTAAGAACAGCAGCTGCTCTTGCAGAGGACACGGGTTCAATCCCCAGCACCCCCATAGTGGCTGAGAACTGTCTTTAACCCCAGTTCCAAGGGAATCTGACACCCTCTTCTGACCTCCTCGGCATTGCATGACACAGGTGCACAAACCTACATGCAGACAGTATATTCATACACATAGAAAAATAAATAAAAATTTTAAAAAAAGGACTGCCATGAATTCAAATTTCCCAAAGTATCCCTCTGGCCTCAACATTCACATCATCTCATGTATACAAGCCCACATTCACACACATCACATACATGCACACAATGATAAAATAAAAAATGTAATTATTATGTACAAATTCAAATCATAGTAATTACCTATGATTATGTAAGGATGAAATAAAAGCACAAAGAGACAGAAAGATGATTTCCAGACTACCTATAATGTTGCCGATTGTTGTTGGCTTTTGTTTGTTTGTTTTTTTGAGACAGGGTCTCCCTTTAGTCCCAGCTGGCCTGGAGCTCAGTACATAGACCAGGCTGGCCTTGAATTCACAGAAATCCGCCCACCTGCCTCCTGAGTGCTAGGATTAAAGGCATGGGCCACCATGCCCAGCCCTGATTGTTTTAAAGGAAAAGATAAAAAAGCAAATACAGAGGCTGAGAATGGCTCAGTGCAGCATTTGCCACACAAATACGAAGACTGAAGTTTGGAACCCACATAAAGGCCAGGCATGGTGGACTTCTCCTGCCTAGAATCCCAGCACTCCTAGAGACACCCCTGCTCAAACAAGGAGGAAGGCAGGGACCAACCACTGGGGTTTCCTCTGACCTTTACACATATTCTGAGGCACATCGAGATAAACATAAACACAGACACAGACACAAACAGATACAGACCACATTTTTTAAGGCGAAAATGACAAGTTTTATATTTTTTCTGATTAGTGAAGCTAAATGTTGTATTCTCTGCATTTGTCTGTAACTGCTGTTTTCTGATTTAAATAAACACAAGGCTCCCTCCCTAATTAAACTTCCCAACTGGCTTAATTATACAACAGAAAAGGGAGGGACAGGGAAAAGAGGAAAGGAAAAGAAAGAAAAAAAGAAGCCCATAGTAATATAGTATACCTCTGACAGCTTTAGGAATTTTACTTAAGGTTGGTCTATAATTATCAAATAATATAAGTATCCAGGCATGTATTAAACCTTTTTCTAAATGTCTGAGGTGTAGCATGGTGCTATAGTGTGCTTGCCTAGCGTATTTCAGGCCCTGTATTCAAGCCACAGAAATACACACATACATACACACGGAAGGGGGAAGGTGGGGAACTTGGAAGCTACACCAACATGGTAGATGTAAAGATTAATACAGTCAACTTGACGGGATCTAGACAACCTAGAAGAAAAGCCTCTGGCTATGTCTGTGAGGAAGGTTCTGGGTTGGATTCTTCAACGTACCTACCCCAAAGGTTGCCCCATACCATGGGCTGGGATCCTGAGCTGAATAAAGAGAAAGTGAGCTGATCACCAGCACTCATCTCCCTGTTTCCTGACTGGGAAAATGTGACCAGCTGCCTGGAGCTCCAGCTGCTGCCTCGCCTTCCCCACCATGGTGGACTGACAAAAATCAAACCTTTCCCTCCTTAAGTTGTTTTTGTCAGGTTTTCTGTCACAGCGACGAGAAAAGTAAATACTACAGAAAACCCATACCATAAGTGGGGTTGTTGAAATGAAACCTGACCATGTGGTTTCTAGGCCTTTGAGATTGGTTCATAGGAAGAATGTCAAAGAGGTTACAACTTTAGGCTCAAAAAGCCCTAGAATGTTGTAAGCAGAGCTTAATGGAGCATTCTGGTGGGAAATTAGAAAACCAGAATACTAAGAGAGACATGGCGAACTGTCTCATGAGATTTCAGAGAGAACAAGGGTCAATGCCATTCATGTTATACTCTGGCTGCAACTGCCCATGTCCTGAAAAACTGAGTGAGGCTGAACATGAAAGCAATGGACTCATTTGTTTGTTGTAAAAAATCTCAAACTAGACATCATCCAGGCTGCATCATGATTAATGCTCACTGTTCTTACCAAGGTCTACAGTGAGAAAGAATAAGTGGAGCAAAATTATTTTATAAAGGGAAAATGTCACTTATTGGGAAAGGGGGAGTTTAAAGTTGCAGGCGCAGACCTTTAATCTCGGTGCTTCGGAGGCAGAGGCAGGTGGATCTCTCTGTTTCAAGGGCAACATGGTCTACAATGTGAACTCCAGGCCAGCCAAGGCTACAGAGTGAGATCCTGTCTCAAAAACCAAATTATAAATAAAGACAAGGGGTACATGACACAGTTCAGCAGGTAAAGGTGTTTGCTGCTGAGCCTGAAGACCAGAGTTCAATCCCAGGATTCTACATGGTAGTAAGAACCAATTCCCCACCCCACCCCCACCAAAAAAAAAACCCAATTCCCACAAGTTCCTCTGACCGCCACATGTACCTATATGCATACTACACACACTACACACAATAGATAAATAAATGTAAAATCTTGGGAATAAGGCTGTAGACAAGGCATGTTGCTGAGAAAGAAGGGTAACCTATTAGAGACTAGCACCAATACCGGAAAGCCGCCTGCTTAGTACTTAGTGCTGGGACAAGAAGAAAGGCGCCCTGAGGAGAAAGAAAGACCCCAATCATTTAGTGTGACATCTTATAGAAATCCAAATTCACGCTATGTGTGGTGGGGCATGCCTTTAATCTCAGCACTCAGGAGGCAGAGGCAGGTGGTGAGTTCAAGACCAGCCTGCTCTACATAGCAAGTTCCAGGCCAGATGGGGCTACAGGAAGACCCTGTCTAAAAAGAAACCAAACACCAAATTCACTTGAAAAGAAAGCTACAACTGAGAATGCTACTGAAAAAGTTGTCTGCTGACAAAACACTCTGAACCAAAACCAACTTGGGGAGGAAAGGGTTTATTTGGCTCACATTTCCAGTGTCGCAATTCATCACTGAGGGAGCCTAACAGGACCTCAGGGCAGGAACCTGGAGGTAAGAGGAAGCACAGGCCAAGGAGGAACACAGCTTACTCACAGAGATCGCCTGCCTCTGCCTCCCAAGTGCTGGGATTAAAGGTGTACACCACCATGCCCGGCTCAGCCTGCTTTCTTACACAATACACAACCTGCCCAGAAGTGGCACCCCCACCCCTTCCACATCACTCAATAATCAAGAAAACACTCCACAGATATGGGCACAGGCCAGTCCAATGGAGGCAATTTCTCAACTGAGACTCCTTCAACCCAGGTGTGTCAAGTTGACACTAAAGCTATCCAGGACACCTGCTCAAGAACAATTACAAAGGGAAGTATCTCCCCAGAGTCAACATGGAAGGCACATAGATAGAGCTCAATGCTACTGTGGTCCTAGGGGCCAGGCAACATCCCAAGCTGGCGGCAGAACCTAGCAGTCTCATACACTTAGTACCCGTTTTACAGGCATGAAGGATGCAAGAGTGAAAGAGTATCCAGGCCTAAACCAAGGTTCTAGAAGACTACTGAGGCCAGGCAATGTGTGGCAGAGTCGGATTCCCTGCAAAGCGGCCCACAGTGGCCATTGTATGAAACTGTGAAGGTGAAGCCTAAGCTGCACTGGGAGACCCAAGGATGCTCAGGCCATGGGATATCTACCAAAGAAAGCAGTAGGCACAGACTGAAGCTGACTTGAGAGAGACTACACGTGCTACAGATGACAGAGCTGGAGAGGCAGGAAAACTCAAGCCTTCCAGAGCAGAGCTAGATAGAGGGCAGGACTACCCAGGCCCTTTGGAGCACAGGTAATTCCATCGCAAGCCCCAGGTGTCCAACATGGAGGGAGCTGTAGGGCTTGATATTGGCCCCGCTGGGTTTCAGTCCTGCTCTGGTCCAATCTTTCCTTGTTACACCCCCATTCCTCCCTTTTGAAGTGGGACTGTAGATTCTGTGCCATTGTGCACTAGATATATGTAGCTTGGGTTTTGAAAATTTTAAAGGGGCTCACAAGGAAGAGACTGAGTCTCAGAAGAGGACTTTGGACTTACACTTTGGAATGGTGTTGGAACTGTTAAACATTGTTAAGAATTTCAGAGTTGGTGGCTGGAGAGATGGCCTAGCGGTTAAGAGGGCCAACCGCTCTTACAGAGGACCTGGGTTCGATCCCCAGCACCCACATGGCGGCCGAGAACCGTCTGAAACTCCAATTCCAGGAGAACTCCAGTTCCAGGGGAATCCGAAACCCTCTTCTGACCTCCGCGGCATTGCACGACACGGGTGCACAAACCTGCATGCAGACAGTACATTCATACACATACAGAAATAAATAAAATTAAAAAAAAAAAAATTTCAGAGTTGGACTTATTACATCCTGCATTGAGGTAGCTATGAACCTATAGGGACAAGGGGTAGAAGGTTAGAGCTTAAAGTGATATATTTGGGGGCTGGAGAGATGGCCTAGCGGTTAAGAGTGCCGACCACTCTTACAGAGGACCCGGGTTCGATCCCCAGCACCCACATGGCGGCCGAGAGCCGTCTGAGACTCCAATTCCAGGGGAATCCGAAACCCTCTTCTGACCTCCGCGGCGTTGCACGACACGGGTGCACAAACCTGCATGCAGACAGTACATTAATACACATACAGAAATTAAAAAAAAAAAAAAAAATTAAATAAAGTGATATATTTGGGTGTCAAGTTGACAAGGGGTTGACTTGTAATAGTGAGAACTTGAAAAGACCTGGAATCACATAGGAAAGAAACATCTGGACAAGATGGTGAAGATCTACTCTGAATATGGGTGGCACCATGCCATGGGTGAGGGTCTGTCGCAGAAAGATTAAAAAGGAGGAAGTGAATGAATAAAAAGGAGGAAGCAAACCAAGTACCAGCGCACCTGCTTCCCTACCGAAGGCACAGTGTGAAGAGCTGCTGCTCCTCCTCTGCCAAGGCCCTAACTGCCACAACGGACTGGACCCTCAAACTGCAAATGAAAATAAACACTTCTTTCCCTAAGTTGTTTTTGTCAGGTGTTTTGTCACAGAAATAAGAAAAGTAATTAAGCAGGGCATGGTGGCGCATGCCTTTAATCCTAGCACTTGGGAGGCAGAGGCAGGCGGATCTTTGTGAGTTCAAGGCCTTGTGAGTTCCAGGACAGCTGGGGCTACAAGGAAACAACAAAAAAAAAGTAATTAAAACAGTGCTTAAGATGAAGTTTGGGGCAAAATTAAAAATAATAAAAATACTCCTCACCAGTATATATAAGTAATTTCAACACTACCAGGAGATTAGATGACCCAAGACTCAGCTCACATTGTCTATTTCTTTTGTGTGTGTTTTTGAGGCAGGGTCTCCCTTTTAGTACCAGCTGTCCTGGAGTGCTGGGATTAAAGGCGAGAGCCACCTCACCCGGCTTCACATTGTCTGTTTTTAAACCTTTCCTATATGTAAGACTGTGGACAAGTTAGTGTTTCTAGACCTCAAAGTCCTCAAATTTTAAGTGGCACTACAGCTGGGTGTAGTGGCACACAGGTGCAATCCCAGCACTTAGGAAGTTGAGGCAGAAAAAAAATCACTGTAAGATGCCGGCCATAGGATTCGGTGCCTAGAACTACACACAGCTATTACCGCTACTGCGGCTTACTGATACAAAAGGAAAGAACACACACATCAAAGTCAAACTGTCAAGCTTTTTAAGAATTTAAGACTGCAGATGAGCTAGGGGTGTAATTCACTGGTAAAACCCTGGCTCAGCACGTGCAAGACCTGGAATATAGGGTACAGGGAAGGACTAAGACTTCAAGACCAAGCAGGCATGGTGACACACATCTGTGAGACAAGGGGAGCTCAAATCCAAGGCTAGCTTGTTCTACTGTGATAGATAGGGGTCAAACTGAACTAATAAGACCCTATCTTAAAGGAGTAGGTTACTAAAAATGCAGGGACTCTGCTGTTCTTGGTAACTTCATACAACAGGGGAGGATGAATTACAGGCTGCAGAGATGAAGAGAATCCAAGAATTCTCAAAGTTTGGTTTTGGACAGCTCCCTTCTCTCTAACTACAAAGGCAAACTTGTAAAGCAGCTGTTCTGAGGACTACCTCTGGCATGTAAACATACAAATCTACACTACAGCACTTGTTTTTTGTTAAGAGGTCCTCATAACCAAATAACCCGCCCCATAGTCATTTGCTAAATAAGTTTAATATAGAACCCTTCACTTTAAACAAACCTTTAATTCACAAATAACTTTTATTTTTTGTTATGCTCTGTTCAAAAGATACTTGAGAGTATACATGAATAAAATTTTAAATATGATTTAATCAGTAACTTTCCTAAAGAATCTAAAGCTGGAGAAGGAGCCAGGTGTGGCAGATTAAAGCATGTAATCTCAGCACTCAAAACAGGCAGGAGGACTGTTTGAGAGCTACCTAGGCTAAATCAATAGTGAGTCCTACACTAGCCTGACCTGCGGTAAAACCGTTTTCAAAAACAATAATTAAAATAAAGCTGGAGAAAGCAGAAAATTCTTAAATATTTTTCCTATGATTAACCATGAAAAACTTAAAATATTTACATTGTTAACTGCAATTTATCCTTACTTCGTACTTTTTAACTTTCTTTTCATTCTTTAAGACAGGAAAGAGCTCGCGTATCCTCAGGCTGGCCTGGAACACACTAAGAAGCCGAGGACGGACTTGAACTTCTGATCCTCTGGCTTCGACCTCCACAGTACGAGCGTATTACAGGTGTGCACCACCACGCCTGGCTTCTGTGGTACTGAGGTTCCAACCCAGGACGTCCAGCAAGCTAGGCAGGCCCTCCAGCAGCTGAGCTACATCCTCAGCCCCCGTCCTTTTCTACCCAGGTAAAGACTTTATGTCTGTTTTCTCTAGAGGGTAGGCAAAATGCTTTACCTAAAAACGTCTGAATGTACAAAGGAAAAAGTAATTACTAAACAGCAGTTCAGAGATGGACCTCAAGGCCAGACGGAAGTGATATTCTAGATGACTAGTGAAGTCGGATTTAACAGATCTCCACTCTTAGACGCAGTCCGTCTCAGAGGCACCAACTTCCTCCCTTGACTACTCCTTCTCCGGGACCTTTGGGGGCTCGTGGTTTTCATTACCAAGTAACGACCTGGATGGTCCACAGAAGGAAAGAGCCCATGAGACCTGGAGGTCAGGACCGGCCGTCTGGACAGTCCTGGCCGGCCGGGTCGGGCTGTCGCTCCGCGGGCTGGGATGGAAAGCGCCCCGCGCCCGGCCGACCCCGCGCCCCTGCTCGGCTTCACCCGCGGACCGGCGCGGACCCGCGTACCTTCGGAAGTCAGGCGGGAGAAGGGCCTGAGCAGCTCAGCGAAGCTCAGGTGGTTGAGGCGGGTGAGGCGCTCGGCTTCGTCGCTGCACAGCGCGGCGACGCAGGGCACGAAGGAGTCCGGGATGAGCTCCTGCACCGACTGCACGCACTGGGCCATGGCCACGGGCCCCGCGCCCGGCCTCCGCCCCGCCTCGGAGCCGCCGCCGCCTGCCCAGCCGGGCGCGGTCCCGCTCCGGAGCTCCGGGCCGACTGCGCCGAGCCGCCGCCGCCTCGGCCCCGGGCGCACGCGGGCCACGGGCCCGTCCCCGCCGCCGCCGCTCAGCGCTCCGCCCGCCGCCTTCGCATCCCACCCCGGCAGACGGGCGCGCGACCGCCACTGCTCGTTCCTCCCGACGCTGAGCCCTTGGTCACTGAGAGACAGGAGCCGCCATGTTGGGCCGAACCCTGACCCACCGGCCCGACTACTCCCGGCAGCCCAAGCGCGCCCCTCACGTGACTGTGTCAAAGGCGCGGCAGGGGCGGGGCACTGGGAGACGGGAAGGGGAGGACCCGGAAGTGAAGAGGAACGGAAACCGGTTGGGCGATTCGAAGCGGAAGTATTGTGACGTGCGGTGGTTTCCCCCTGATGGGCCGGGAGGGGCGAACTAAGCTGTCGGTGGGCGGGGCCTTACGGGCAGGTTTTTCCTGTGGTCCTTGGCAAAGCCCCACCCACGAGAACCCTAAGTTGACAGGTCAGCACACCATGTCCGCGCTGTCGCAGGGACACAGACGACTTTTCACTCCGGCCCGACCTTCCTGCCCCAAAGACTCCCTCCGGCTGCCGTGAGCTACTGGGGTCACTTCGCCCTGCTTCTTGATCACTAGCTCCGCCTTTCCCTTCCTAGGCGGTGGAACTGTCAACTGCACCGGCTCAAACAGGAAGGGATGCTGCCAGCCAAGTGCCTGGGGGTTCCCTCTGCGGGTTCCAGGACAAACTGGAACCTTTAAACACTGCCATGCTTTTAGAAGTGGACTGCCACCTGTGTGCTCTACCACGAAGCAGAAAGTGTGCTGTTGGGGGTGCTGCAGTTAGCATGTGTAAGGGAAAGCTGCAAGGGTGTGCTTGCAGGCTTCCACGTTGTTCGTCCTCAGCCTCTTTTAATTTTTGTTGGTTTTTTTTTTTTTTTTTTTTTTTTTTTTTTTTGAGACAGGGTCTCCCTGTAGCTCCAGCTGTCCTGGAACTCACTCTGTAGACCAGGCTGGCCTTGAACTCACAGAGATCTGCCTCCCAAGTGCTAGGATTAAAGGCGTGCGCCACCACGCCTGACACCTCTTTTAATTTTTGAAGACAATCTAGTATGGCTTGGAACTCTATGTAGGCCAGGCTGTCCAGAAACTCGTTCTACAACCTCCCAAGCGCTGGGATTACTAAGATCCACCACCAAGCCTGACTCCTTTTAGATCCCCTACTAGTGTCTACTTCAAAGTAGTGAAGCCACTGTTTACATTCAGTGTGGCTGCCCATTCTTGCATAGTTCAGACTTTGGCCACGCCCCATAATCACGTGACTCATGCTTGTCCCTAAAAGCCTAGCTACCAGGGAACCGCCAGAGGCTTGACACAAGATAGAAAGGAGGCAGATTGCCAGACCACAGAGGCCCTGGAGCTACCATTTAGCAGAACTGAGGTTCAATACCGTTTCTACTTTTTATTAGAAAGTGATTCGCCGGGCTTGGTGGCACACACCTTTAATCCTAGCACTTGGGAGGTAGAGGCAGGCAGATCTCTGTGAGTTCAAGGCCAGCCTGGTCTACAGAGTGTGCTCCAGGACAGCTGGGACTAAAGGGAGATCCTGTCTCCCCCCCCCAAAAAAAAAAGTGATTCTAGGGCTGGAGAGATGGCTCAGCGGCTAAAAGCACTGACTGCTCTTGCAGAGGACCCGGGTTCAATTCCCAGCACCCACGTGGCGGCTAAGAACCTTCTTTAAGCCAGGTGTGGTGGTGCACTCCTTTAATCCTAGCATTTGGGAGGCAAAGTCAGAGGGATCTCTGTGAGTTCGAGGCCAGCCTGGTTTACAGAGTTCCAGGCCAGCTGAGGCTATAGGGAGACCCTGTCTCAAAAAAAAAAAAAAAAAAAAAAAAAAAAAGTGATTCTAACCATCTTCATCCAATTATTTGTCTCCCAAGACTAGTTTGATCGTTATTTGGGGAATCTTCTCACATTCACACATGCATTACTGATAGAAAAACTCTTATCTCTCCCTCCAGGCATGATTCCTGGTTGCCTGAAGCTAATCAACATATCCCTCTTCCCTCATAATGTACTGGTTGTTGTCAGATTGTTAGATCCAGAAGCCCATTGGAATGCAGAGACACCTAAGACCTGAGGTCCAAAAACCTGCTCTACCAGGCATGGCCTTTGGTTATGCTAAAGCAGGCCACCCCTGATTACTCAGGAATCTTCCACCTCGCCCCTCATCCTTCGGAAGCCAGATTCCAGATTCCGACCCACCCCACTCTCACTGAATCCCGCTCCCACCTTCTCCCTTAAATTCCCAAGCCAGATGCCATTCTGTGCTTGGCTTGGCTTTCTCTTTCCCCTGAGCCCAGCCCCGGCTACTCTAAATTAAACTTTGCTCCGAAGAGCTTAGACTTCGTGGCTTTTCATTCCTGGGGGAGCGCACCATAACCTTACAGTTGTCAGGGCCTATGGGAGCCAAAGGAACCTGTACTGGTTATTTCTGGGAAGGAAAAGTTTCTCTTACCTTGTGAACTTGACCAGGAAATACTGATTCCCAAGACCTGCTGACACCCCTTTCAGGCCAAAAGGGAGGAACATGCCTCAGGATGTAGCCTATACCAAGGAAGGCCAGGTCACTTTTCTGAGTCTTGGTTCAGACCCAGAATCCGTATAACAATCTGGGTGTTCCATACATGCTGTAATCCCAGAGAGCAGAGACAGGAGGATTGCCTGAACCTAGTGGCTTCCAGCCTGAGAAAGTCTGAGTCACCTCAGAGGCCAGAAGAAGGCATCAGATCTTATGGATCTTATGGAACTAGAGTTTTAGGCTATTGTGAACTAATCAGTAGTTGCCTAGAACCAAACTCCAGTCCTCTGGAAGAGCAGCAAGCACTCTAAACTGCTGAGCCATCTCTCTAATCCCAATAAATAAGTTTCTTGTTTTGGGTTTTTTTTGAGACAGGGTCTCCCTTTAGTCCCAGCTGGCCTGGAGCTCACTATGTAGAACAGGCTGGCCTTGAACTCACAGAGCTCTGCCTCCCTAGTGCTGGGATTAAAGTCGTGAGCCACTGTGCCCGGCCCCTTTTTTAAGCGTAGAAAGTTAAAACTGAAAATAAAAAAAAAAAAAGATGGCTGTTAAAAAATTAAAAGATAGCACAGCCCATGGCAGCGCAAGATGAAATGGAACATTTCATTAGCTTAATAAGAGGCTGGCATCAGCCTGGGGGATGGGTGTATGGGTAAAGCGCTTGATGCATAGGCTTGAGGAACTGGGTTCAGATCCCAGAATCCACACAAAGCTTCTCACAGTAGCATACCTCTGTGATCCCAGCACTCCTCAGGTGAGATGGGATCGAGACAGGAGAACCCCCAAAGCTTCTGGGTGAGCTAGCCTGCACTTCACCTCCAGGTGAACAAGAGGAGGCCAGAGCTTGTCTCCAACAGGGTGAAAGATAAGGACTGACATTGACGTGGCACTGACATTGTCCTCTGACTTCCACTTGCACACTGTGGCATACACACACACACACACACACACACACACACACACAAATGCCAACACCATATACACACAAAGACATTAAAAAGTCATAAAATAAGAGACTAGAATCAGAAGCCAGGAGCGGCAGTGTGCACCTGCTGTCATAGCTGCTCCAAGAGCCTCAAGTGGGAGGGTGTCCTGAGCACGAGTTCAAGGTGAAGGTAAGCAGCCTTGAGTCTTCAGGAGGGGAGGATGGATGAGAGGAAGAGAACCTAGGGGTCGTTAGCGGTGCCAGCTTCTGTCTCAAGCACTCCTCTAGCTGGTGGCCCAGCTACACTAGGCCAGGACTAGCGTTCCCCTGAGTGACGTCAAGGACGAACACTGTATGCTATGCCAGGCAGACAAGTCCTATGGGGCAGGTGCCATGGTGACCTGTGGTATCATAGATAGACTTTCCCTTAGACTGGGAGAAGCTGGGACACACACCACATCTTTGATTTTCCATCTCACCCATTCAAAAACCAGAACTAGGGTGGCATCCAGCTCAGGCAGACCATTTCCCCAGCAGCAGAGCACCCTCCGAACTCTATCTGAGGAGGGCTCGGTGGAGAGGGGCTGGGAGGGGCTGTCTCCTCAGTCTGCTCTCTTTGGGCATCTGTCACCATCCAGGCTGGCACTGCGACACAAAGCTCAGTTCTAGGAAGACTGGGCCATTCTACCTTGACCTATCCACATCTGCCCTCAGATCCCCACGTAAAACAGGGACGATCGTGTGCCTCCCAGAACCAAAGGAACATGGGGAAACATGGTGTATTAGTCACTTTTCTGTTGCTGTGATAAAGCACCATGACCAAGGAACTTATAAAAGGAAGAGTTTATTTGAGCTTACGATTGACGGTTCCAGAGAATTAGAGTCCATTGTGGCGGGAGACATGGCGGCTGGATCTGGAGCAGCATGCCGAGGGTCACATCTCGCAAAGAGTACAGGAAGCCAAGAGAGAGAGCAACTGTAGACCACAAGGCTTGTTAAACTCTTCTAAGCCTGCCCCCAGTGACACACTTCCTCCAGCACGGCCACACCCCCCAAGACCTCCAAAAACAGCGCCACCAACTGGAGACAAATGTCTGAATACCTAGAGTCTATGGGGGACACTCATTCAAACCACCACACATGGCGACAACCTGCCAGGCACGGGGCTCCCTCCAACAGGGTCTTGGGGGTGGCAGAGGGTGGGAGAATTTGTTTTGCAAATATACTTCTTTCTCTGGGTTAGTTCAAGTTTCACTCTGAAAGCCACCTCCCCAGTTCACATTTAAATTCTGATTTGCCTCGGCCTGAGATGCCCAAATTACCTGACCATGGAGATGCTGGGGCAGGAGTGCTCCACGCAGACTCCTAACCTGGGAGGCTTTTTTTTTTTAATGTGTATGGATGTACTTTTTGCATGTAGGTTTGTGCACCTGTGTCGTGCAATGCCACAGATGTCAGAAGAAGGTGTCGGATTCCCCTGGAACTGGAGTTAAAGACGGTTCTCAGTTGCCATGTGGGTGCTGGGAATTGAACCCAGGTCCTCTACAAGAGCAGTTGGCGCTCTTAACCTCTAGGCCATCTCTCCAGCCCCAGGAGGCTCTTTTTACACAAGCTTTAAGTAGGTCATAGGCAACACCTGGCTGGGGCCTCTGGCCCGGAGGCCTAAAGGGATGAAAGGTGGAGAAGGAGCTGGTGGTACCAGCAGGACTTGGCAAGGTTTCCCAAGTGGACCTGCCTGAATGGAGGCCTGGATAGTAAGAGCCTCAGCAGGCAGGCTAAAGAAACAAGAGAATACATACATGGGAGGGGGCAGGAGGAGGGGAATAGCACCAGAGGCTGGGAAAGGACAGGGTGTGGTACTCTGGAGAGGGAAGTGGAAGGGGCCAGGTGAGCTAGATTTATTACTACTGGTATACTTTAATAGCTCTTGGAAATGCCGGGCGTGGTGGTGCACACCTTTAATCCTAGCTACTTGGGAGGCAGAGGCAGGCGGATATCTGTGAGTTCAAGGCCAGCCTGGTCTACGAAGAGAGTTCCAGGACAGCTGGGGCTACAGGGAGACCCTGTCTCGAAAAGACAAAAAAAAAATTTATTTTTACTTCATTTGTATCAGTTGCATGTTAAGTGCTGGGAATCAAACCTGGGTCCTCTTAACCATGGAGCCTTCTCTCCAGTCCAATAAAACAGGGCATTTTTTTTTAATTTTTTTTAATTTAATTTTATTTATGTGTATGAATGTACTGTTTTGCGTGTAGGTCTGTGCACCCGTGTCGTGCAATGCCGCGGAGGTCAGAAGAGGGTCTCAGAATCCCCTGGAACTGGAGTTCTCCTGGAATTCGAGTTACAGAGGTTCTCAGCCGCCATGTGGGTGCTGGGGATCGAACCTGGGTCTTCTGCAAGAGCGGTCGGTGCTCTTAACCGCTAGGCCATCTCTCCAGCCCCAAACAGGGCATATTTTAAAAAATATTTTATTTTGGCCGGGCGTGGTGGCGCACGCCTTTAATCCTAGCACTTGGTTAACCCCCAAGACATCTCTCCAGCCAGGACCTGACTTTTTAAAAGTAAAACGCTTCGGCAATCTTGCATGTTTACAGGTTGCCAAAGCTGGCTGTTTGGCATTTGATTCAGGCTTGCTACACGGACATTGGGGAAGGCCGGGACCAGCAACCGTGGCTGGCCTGAACTTCATAGTTTCTCAGGGTAGAGAGCGTGGGGCACTGGGGACTCCCCACTGCCCTATGCTATGAGCCTTTGGCTTGGCCTTTCACGCTCTGAAGGAGAAGGAGCCACCAGATCATCAAGCTTCCAGGGCAGGAAGGACGAGGTCGGCTCAGGTTTCCTCCACCGTCCTTGATGTGTGATTGTACTTTCATCATTGCTGCATTCTGTTTATTCATGTGGGAATGGAGCCAGGAAATATGAAATATATTGGAAGAACAAAAGCTTGATTGGGCGACACGTGTTGACAAGGATCCTTGGCCGAGGGGGAATGTGCTAAACTGGCAAGAATCAAGCTCAGTGGTAAGACCTTGGCATTTAACGCTTATATAGATTTGGGGGACACTTAGAGGACTGTGGAAAGGGAACTTGGGACATAATTCAAAAGTTAATTACAAAGAGAGTGGAAGACACGTGACAAAGGAAACATAAAACTAATGAACCTAATTGAATAACTGGGCTAAAGAAGAAGATAAAAAGCGTTGACTGAAATAAGTAAGTCATCTGAATGCGAAACTGCTGGTTTGAAGGAGGATCAGATGGGCATTCTTGAGAAGGATAAAACACATAAAGCTGGATGTCCTGATTGTGCGCACATTAGGAGCTAAGATATTGCTGAGAGAGAGGTTAAACACTTTAATATAAACTTACTAAAAAAATGTAAAGTCTGAGATGATTGAACGATGCTCTGAAACTCTTGTTGTGTAACTCCCGGATTCCTCGGGGGACATAGCACAGGAGTTGTGTGTGGCCCAGGGAAAGCGCACTGGGCACCCATAAGAGCATGTAAGAGCAAGGAAAGATATACTCACAGTTTTGGAACATTCGCGTAATTGACAATGGGACGGTATGGCTGCATGGCAGTACTTCTGTCCTGAGGGTACTTTACTTCCCTCCAGCCTGTCTGTCCTGGGGGCTTGGGCTACTGAACTTGGAGAGTCTTCTGGGAATCCTTAGGAATGGGCAGTGGGGGCTGGGGGTTAGGTGAGCTGCCCCTTTGTCACTGACAGTTATCAGTTTGAGACCTGGCTGCTAGACTGTAGGAAGCAATTTCTCATATCCCTGGGCGTGGTTGAGGGTGGAGATTACCACATCCTGTGAGTCACCAGCTGTGCTAACACTCTTCCACGCTGCTGGTCCAGGGGGCTGGGCAGCCTGCCTGTTCCTCTCTGGCCCTGTTTTGTCCCAGGTGGGTGGGCAGATGGCCGGTGAGCTTGACTTTAGGCCAGCAGGTTAGCGCGAGGTCTCTTTGTAGACGTGCTTGACCAACTGTGCAGCCTGTGATTGGCTGTTGGACTTTTTTTTTTTTTGATTTGGACAGGGTCTCACTCTTACATCAGGCTGTTCTGAACTCTTGATCGTGACCAGGCTGGCCTTTAATTCACAAGATCCAGCTGCCTCTGCCTCTCCAGTGCTAGGATTGAAGGCGTGCATGCCCCACGCCCAGCCCTTGATGGTTTGTGCTTTTACGTCCCTGAGCTTGCAGGAACGTTGACCAGCAGCCTTACCATAAATATCATCTGTGTGACAATTTTCATTGGTATGTAATTACATGCCACAGATTTTCTATACCTGTTATACAGTTGTTCGGTAGAGTTAGTACTTGGAGCTGTGTTTACCATGTTTAAGTGATCCAGAGGAGTAGAGGAGGTTATTTCTGTTTATACCAAAGAAATTAACAGATCCATGGAGTATGTGTATGGTGACCAACGTATTTGGCATCATGGATGGGAAATGGGGGGATAGGTGGGTCTAGTGGGTAGCCCTAGCTCAGGACCTGGAATGGCTAATTTGAAAGGACTATGATTGGAGGGCGTTTAGGCTTTTAGCCCCACCCCCTTCTATTGTGTTCATCTCTGGGGATGGGGGGAGGTTGATAGTTAATCACCCAGACTTCATCAATCAAAACTCTCCATTAAAACATTTTAAATCCTAGCACGGCCTCCTCTAATCCTAATCACTTGGGAGGGGCGAGGAGGCGACTTTGTGAGTTCAAGGCCCGGCCTAGTCTACAGAGTGAGTTCACGGACGACAGGGGGCTATACAGGGTGACCCTGGCTTGAAAAGACCCAAAAAAAATTTTTTTTTTTTTTTTGGAGAGATGACTCAGTGGGTTAAGAGCGCCGACCGCTCTTGCAGAGGACCGCGGTTCGATCCCCACACCCACATGGCGGGCTGAGAACCATCTGTGACTCCAATTCCAGGAGAACTCCGTCCAGGGGATCCGAGCCCCTCTTCTGACTC
>VZQC01012828.1:1428278-1439558 GCA_009823505.1 Rhizomys pruinosus
GAGCACCGACGCTCTTGCAGAGGACCCGGGTTCGATCCCCAGCACCCACATGGTGGCTAAGAACCGTCTGTAACTCCAATTCCAGGAGAACTCCAGTTCCAGGGGAATCCGAGACCCTCTTCTGACCTCCGCGGCATTGCACGACACGGGTGCACAGACCTGCATGCAGACAATACATTCATACACATACAAAAACAAATAATAAAAAATAAATAAATAAATAAATAAATAAAAGGCAGGGTCCTTCTACAAACTACCACAGGCCAGGCACAATGACGCCTTTAATCCCAGTACACAAGAAGTCAGCCTGGTCTACATAGCAAGTTCCAGGCTAATCAGGGCTACACAATAAGACCCTGCTTCAAAAACAAAATAAAAATTAAAACCATAGCTGGGCATGGCGGTGCACACCTTTAATCTCAGCACTCAGAAAACAGAGAGAGGCAGGTGGATCTCTGGGAGTTCAAGGCCAGCCTGGTCTACATAGCAAGTTCTAACTTAGGCTAGCTGGGGCTACAGGGAGACCCTATCTCAAAATGACCAAAATAATAAATAAAAATTAAAATCAGAGGCTAGAGAGATGCTCAGTAGTTAGGAGCACTGGCTGCTCTTCCAAAGGACCCAGGTTCTGTTCCCAGCACCCACATAACACCTAACAGCCATTCATAACTCCAGTTCCAGGGGATCCACCACCCTCTCTGGCCTCCACAAGCATTGCTCACAGGATGGTGCACCTACAGACATTATCCAGCTTACATACATCATGCAGGCAACACTCATACACATAAAACTTGAAAGTTAACACACACACACACCAAAATACCACAGGCTAGGCACAGCAGCACCCATTTGCAGTCCCAGATACTTAGGAAGCACTTGAGCTCAGGATTTGAGGGTGGCCCGGACAACCAACCGTAAGGCCCAATTTCTACATAGGTAAAGAGATAAATCCACCTAAAACCTATACAACACATGCCCTGATTATGTCCCAAATGCTACGAAACTGCACTTGTGACTGGCACTCACGACTAACACTCACTGACTGAAGACACAAATCAGCTGCGAAGTTCAGGGACTGGAAGATTTCTGGCCACACGGAGGAAGCTGAGAACAAGGAACAGTGAGCGAAAGCCTCTCTGCTGGCCAGCAGTGGCGGAAGGAGACTGCTGAGGTAGATAAGGACCATTTGGGGCTGTGGAGATATTGTGTCAGACAGTCGATCATCACATAGGCATACTTAGACCTCAAAGCTCAGTGAACTGGGGCAGAGAGCTGGCCCAGTGGTTAAAGAGCACTTCTACTCTTGCCAAGGAGCTGGGTTCGATTCCCAGCACCTACACAGTGGCTAACAACCGTCTCTAACTCCACCTCCAGGGGATCTGACACCCTCTTCTGGCCTCCATGGGCACTGCATGCACCAAGTGCACACATACATGCAGGCAACACACTCATACACATAAAATAAAAATATTTCAACAGCACTCGGCAGGCAGATCTCTGTGAGTTCAAGGCCAGACTGGGCTACATAGTGAGTTCCAGGACAGCTGGAGCTACAGGGAGACCCTGTCTCAAAAAGACAAAAAATAAATTAATTAAAATAAAAGCATTTTTAAAGTTTTTTAAATTTATTTTTTATGTGTATGAGTGTACTGTCTACATGCAGGTTGGTGCACCCGTGTCATACAATGCTGCAGAGGTCAGAAGAGGCCGTTGGATTCCCCTGGAACTGGAGTTAAAGATGGTTCTTAGCCACCATGTGGTTGCTGGGAATCAAACCCAGGTCCTCTGCAAGAGCAGTCGGTGCTCTTAACCACTGAACCATCTCTCCAGCCCCGGGCATTTTTTTATAAAAGCATTTTAAAACAGAAAAATCACAACATAATTAGCCCACCTTATAAATAACAAGGGCTGGCAGACGGCTCAGTGGGAAAGGCCTTGCTGAGCAAGCCTTGCACCCAGGTTCAATCCCCAGAGCCCACATAAAGGTGGAGGGAGAGAACTGATGCCACAAAACCTTTCTCCACCCTCCACACAAGCCATGGCACACACGTCCCCGTCCCTACCCCACCCCTGCCAACATCATACACGAACACACACAAAATAATAAGATTAAAAAACAGTTAAGAGGCAAGACTAACAGCACACACCTGTAATCCCAGAACTCCAGAGGCTAAGACAGGAGGACTGTGAGTTCACTGCCAGCCTGAACTTCATAGTGAGACCTTATCTTTAAGAAAAGTGTTCTTGGGGCTGGAGAGATAGCCTAGCGGTTAAGAGCACTGACTGCTCTTGCAGAGGACCCGGGTTCGATCCCCAGCACCCACATGGCGGCTAAGAACCGTCTGTAACTCCAATTCCAGGAGAACTCCAGTTCCAGGGGAATCCAAGACTCTCTTCTGACCTCCACGGCATTGCATGACATGGGTGCACAGACCTACATGCAGACAGTACATTCATACACATACAAAAAATAAATAAAAAAAAGAAAAGGACTCTTTTAAAAAAAGAAAAATGTTCTTAATAAACAAGTGATAATCAGTAGGTCGGGGCGTTACTCGGTATCAGACTGTCTGGTAGGCACAAGGCCTGGGAAGGGGGGGCATAGCTAGCAGTTTTGGGTTGTTTTTGTTTTTGTTTTACATTTGTTGATTTATAGGTAGGAGGAGGGCATACATCCCGGCCTGTAAGCACAGGTTAGAGGACAATGTACAGGAGGGTCCCTCCTTCCACTATGGAGCCCAGGGACCAAACTCAGATGGAAAGTTGGCAGCCAATGTCTTTACCTGCTGAGCAGCCCACTGGATTTTTTTTTTCATTGTAAAATTATATGTGTCAGCCGCCAGACATGGTGGAACACGACTTTAATCCCAGTACTTGGAAGGCAGAGGCAGGCGGGTCACTGTGAGTTCGAGGCCAGCCTGGTCTACATAGTGAGTTCCAGGACAGCTAGGCCTATGGGGAAACCCTGTCTCAAAAAGACCAAAAAAAAAAAAATTATGTGTCTAAATGTTTTGCCTGCATGTATGTAAGTGCACTCATGTGTGCAATGCCCATGGAGGCCAGAAAAGGGCACCAGATAGCCTGGAACTGAAGTTATGGACATTTGTTAGCTACCATGTGGATGCCAGGAACTGAATCCCAACAGCTGAGCCATCTCTCCAGCCCCAACTAGCAATTCTTAAATAATGTTAATTATTAGGAGACTCTTTTTTCCCTTTTTTTGAGGCAGGGTCTCCCTGTAGGCCCAGGTGGCCTGGAATATCAGGAGACTTTTTTAAAAATAATTTTATTTGGGTGTATT
This sequence comes from Rhizomys pruinosus, assembly GCA_009823505.1. Classification (NCBI taxonomy): domain Eukaryota; kingdom Metazoa; phylum Chordata; class Mammalia; order Rodentia; family Spalacidae; genus Rhizomys; species Rhizomys pruinosus. The sequence goes on from VZQC01012828.1 coordinate 1,431,580, forward strand.
GTATCTGCTTTTCTGTTCATCTATGTACCACATCTATGCAGTGCCCTTGGAAGCCAGAAGAGGGCACCAGATCCCCTGGAACTGGAGTTGCAGGCACCTGATGTAGGTGCTGGAAATTAGTTCAGATCCTCCATAAGAGCAGCCAAGTGCTCTTAACTGCTGAGCCATCTCCCTGGCCCCAGGTCACTTTTGTTTTTTAGAAGACAGGGTCTCATTCTGTAGTCTGTCAGCCTCCTGCCTCCACCTGCCAGGGGGGGTTACAGATGTGCACAGACTGGCCCAGCGACTTTTTTTTTAGGTCTCATTCTGTTACCCATATGGGCTTTAAACTCACTATGTAGGCACAGGTTGACCGTAAACTCAAATTTGCGCGTCAGCTCATCAACCTCATGGAAATTCGCCCGAGTCTACAGGCCTTAGGACCAAACGCTTGCCCACCGTCTCAAGACCTTTCAGAACATGTTTTAAAACGACATGTGTTGTTGCTGACTCTAGTGAAGTGTTATTTTCGGTAGGCGTGGGGGAACACAATTTAATCCCGCACCAACATTGGGAGACAGAGGCAGAGCAGCATCTCTGTGATTCAAGACCAGCCTGGTCTACAATGAGTAAGTTCGTAGGACAGCTAGGCTCCGGGAGACCTCGTCGTCAAAAAGGTTGGGGTGGTAGAGTAAGAGGAGAAGAAAAAAGAATAAAGAAAAGAGAAAAGAAAGAAAAGAGTCTGCTTGAGAAGTATGACTCCCTGGCATACTCAGGGTGTGGTATAATTTTGATCGGGTGGGAGCTTCCCCAGGAGGCCTCGTAAGTAGGAAAAAGACAGACCAAAATCAGAACCCATGTGAGGTCAGCTCAGGGTGTACCCACCTGCAGAAATCCCCACCCCACTGCACGTGGCTCTTCAAGGGCTCCAGGATGACATAAGCTGCCTTATACACTTTCAACAGGAGGCGTGAGGCAGGACAGTTGGTGGACACCCTTGGAAACAGGCTTGCTGAGCCACAAAGAGTTTCTTCAGCAGGGTCCATACATCCTCCCAGGAAGGGGGATGCATGCACTGCAGTTAACAGCATGTTCCAGAACAGATTCTATGTTTTCATTAATTCCATCGTAAACCCAAATACAAAGCTGCAAGGAAAAAAAATTCATATTCATGGAACTAATATTCACTGGCATGTCTACCAGACTCCGACACGGCACAAAGCATCCCAGAGTGAAGGGATGCTGCACAGATCTGTATCTGAGAACGGGACCAGGCCTCACCCCAGGCCAAATCAGTTCCAAAGCCCTGTAAGCCTAGCCCTCAGAGGATGCCAAGTTCAAAGCCAGCCTGGGCTACAAAGTGAAACTGTACCTCTAAATGGGGGCTAGAGAGAAAGCTCAGCAATTGAGGAACTTGCTGCTCCTGCAGAGGACCCAAGTTTGGTCCCCAACACCCACATTAGATGGCTCACAACTGCCTAGAACTTGAGTTCCAGGAGATCAACACTGTCTTCCCACCTCCATGGGCACACAGTACTGAAACTCACTGTGTAGCCCAGGAGATCAACACTGTCTTCCCACCTCCATGGGCACACAATGCTGAAACTCACTGTGTAGCCCAGGAGATCAACACTGTCTTCCCACCTCCATGGGTACACAGTATTGAAACTCACTGTATAGCCCAGGCATGTATACACACACACACACACACACACACACACACACACACACACACAAATAAAAATAAAACATATCTTTTAAAAAGAAACAGTGCAGGAGGGATGGCTTAATGGGTTAAGACTCTTGTTGTCCTGCCTGATGACCCACGTTCAGTCTCTAAAACCCACATATTGGAAAGAGAGAACTGATTCCCAAAGCTGAACTCTGCCTCCACAAGTATGTCATGGCACATGCCCAGGTATACACACAAAAATAAATAAATAAATGTAGAATGTCCTTCTTTAATGAACATGGTGTAACATCCATATAATCCTAGCACCCCATAGCTGGAGACAGGTGAATCAGAAGTCCAACGTTACACCTAACTCCATAAGGAGTTCCAGGTCAGTGTGGGCTGCATGAAACCCTGACTCAAAAAAGTGATGGGGAAACTAGATAGGTAGCTCATGTTTCACAACCTGAAGACCTCAGTTCAGAACCCCAGTGCCCATGTAAAACCCGCAGGGATCTGTAATCCCAGCAGAGAGACAGGCAGATGCCTGGAACTCAGGCTCCAGGTTCAGTGAGAGACCATGTCTCAAAAACTAAGATGGCAGGCTGGCAAGGTGGCCCAGCAAGTAAAGGCACTACCCGCCCAGCCTGAGTTCTGCCTGGGACCTGCTCAGAGGGAGAGAACTGAGTCCCACTAACTATCCTCTGCCCTCCACACTCATGCCACAGAATGCACTCCCATATAAATACAGAGGGAGGGAGAGAAAGAGGGAGGGAGAGGAGGGAGGGAGGGAAACACAAGAAAGAAATAAGGTGAAGGGTGACTGGGGAAGACACCTGATGTCAACATCTGGCCTCCATACGCACACGTACACTTGTGCGCACACACATGTGCATGTATCCGCACGAACATATACAAACATCATACTATACATATGCAAAACAGGCATAAGCTTATGGGCCACTAGGTCATCTCACACCCAGGCCTTCCTCTCCCAGCATGGCTGTTTTAAAGCTGACAACTATTTGAGATGGCTCAAAGGACAGTGGATGACAGTGATCCACAGTGGCTTGAGTGTCCAAAGTGCTAGTTCTCAAAGGGTTCCCTTTTTGAGCTAATGTTTATACCAGCAGGAAATGGGACAAAGGTATCAATCTTCACAATGGTGCCAAGAAAGATACGGTACTTCCTCCAACTTACAGATAAGGAAATCAAGGTCCAGAGGGGTTGTGCTGTGAGGCGAAGAGGTGACCTAAGCCACACAAGAAGCTGCAAGAGACAAAGCTGGGGCTGGACCGGGCCATTGGCCTCTGGAGCCACTGTCCCACTTTTCCATAGAAAGAACTTCCACTGCCAACATGCCAGCCACTCCACCAGATGCTGGCTACACTGTTTTATTCGACACTCAGCGCTCAGGAGAGAACAGGTTCACATACAAGAAGGTTATTAAACAGTGGGGCTTAAGACTATACTTTCAGGGATCATTTCTATAGTATGTTACTAGAGAAGTTTCTCTGACTGTGTAGAGTACCAGAAACCACGAGGAGGAGACGTAGCATTCTCTCCTGAGCGTGAAGCCGGCTCTAGGTGTTGCTTTACTGCAACTGCCTCTTGCCATGGATGATCGTTCTTCTCTCGGGAGAGAAGAGGGAGAGAATGCAGTCTGAGTGGTTTTTTGAAAAAAAAAAAAAACCAGTGGGGCTTCGGGTCACTCAGCCACTAAGAGCAGAGCCCACAGCCATCTTCAGCCTGAAACCACAGCCTACAGTTTTGTTTTTATCTCTGTGTGCACCAGGTGTCTCTTCACAACCTACTTTGTTTGAAAAAGGGTCTGTGGTTTACTGTATGTATCAGGCTACCTGGCCCACAAGCTCTCATCTCACTGGGGGAGCAACTGGGGTTGCAGACACACTGGTTTCACCTGGGTTCTGGGGCTCTGAACACAGGTCCTGGCACTTGTGTAACAGGTGCTCTGCCCACCGAGCCACCTCCTCAGGCCCTATACCAGGTTCTAAGGCCCCATTCCTTCAACAGCTTTGGCTGGGACACAGGTGCTCACCCTGATGGCCTATCAGGAACATCATCCTGTCCCGTACCGTGTCCCTCCCAGGATAAGGGCTACATTTCCACTCGTCAGTGTCCCTCCCAATGCTCTGCTCCTTGGGGGTGTCTGCTGAAGTCTTGTTAAATTCATGGCGTGGACGTGCCAGGTCAAAAGTTTCCACTTTCCATGTGAGTGTCAGCTCAAGTGTCCTTAAAGGGCTCCCTGCCCCGCTAAGTCCACTCTCCAGTGTCCTGGGGCGTCTCTGGCTCAAGCACAACTGACAGCAGGCCTCTCACACGGCTCCACCTCCCTTGGCAGACATCCTCTGCACCTGAAGCTCATCTTAGCCAGGCATCCTGGTCAGTCTCCCCTCTTAAGGAAAATATGCAAATATGAATCTGGCAGCCAGAGGAGGCCCATAAGGTACAGTAAGAAAAGCCACACACGAGGCAGACCCTGTCTCAAAAAGAAAACAAACAAACAAGCCCTGCAGATCTAAACAGTATTTTCCTTATTTGCGAGAGCAGTGGTGAGAAAGAGCACTGACTGGAATCCGAAGGCCAGGGTGAACTCCGTCACTGGGGCTCCCAGGCCGATGGCTTTATGGAGCTATTCCATTTCTTCTTCACACAGCAGGGAGATTGAGGTCACTGAGGTCCAACCTCCCAGGGAAACTGGGCAAACCTGAGACAGGTAGAGGTTCTTTTCCAAACACTGAGGCCCACGTCCCCAGCACACCTGACCAACAGCCAGCATGATCAGACCCTGGATACCTCCAGTACCAGTAACTTGTACTGCCTTCGTCCCCAGAGGGTTCAAGTGCAAACTAGACAGCCACATGGCTACCAACAAAGCAAATGGCACGGGGCCGCCCTAAAGGTTTTCCCTCTCTAGAGAAGCCAAAACTGACCCCCTGGCCGCTAGGCCAGAACTTGGGGTGGGGAGCACTGACTACATATATGCCCAGCCTGCCAGGGATAGAGCAACATCCACAGCACAGTAACCTGCCTCAGCTGATGTGGCTGAGACCCAAGGTCAGTGTAGTGCCCATCTCTAAACCGAGGAGGGCAGGGCCCACTGCAGGCCACTGAGCGTGCCCCCTGGAGTCTCGTACTTAGCTCTGGAACAAATGTCAGCTTGCTTGTGCTTCCAGCTCTGCAAAGGAAGCCACAGCATAACCTTGAGGCTGCCCTCCCAGCCTTCTAGGGGAAGTGAGCTTGCTCGTCAGCTCCAGCTTCCTCTGGGGACCCACGTCTATCTCCGCAGCACCCCCGGTGGAGCAGGACTCTGGGATGCTGTGCAGATTAGAACAATCCTTCACCCCTATTGTGTGAGCCATCTCCAGGCCTGATGACCGCCTCATTCCCCTTCCACAGCAATAAACCCTTTTAAGGGAAGAGTTCCTTATGACACCTACTCTCTCCACACCCAGGCAGGAGAACCCTGAAGGAACAGGCCCGTAGATCTGCGGCCTGCTCCCACGGGCGCACCCACCATGTGCTCACGTTGCTCTCGGCCACCTTCCCTGCCACCCTCGGGGTGTTGGGTTTGCTCGGCACCGCCGCTGAGCTATATCCTCCCGAATCTTGCAGGAGGTTGGGCTAAGACGCAAAGGCGCCAGGAATTGAGGGAGGGGCGAGCCCTGTAGGGCACAAGGACGACGAATGGAGCCCCTGCAAGCCGTCGGTTCCAGTGTCCCGGCCTGGCTTCCTGGACCGAACCTCCTCTGGATTGCGGCCGCCGCCCTTGGGATGCGGCCAGGAGGCCGGTGGGAGGAGCCGAGGCGCCCTGTTCTGCAGCATCGCGGGGAGCATCCCAGCCACGGGGTGAGCGGGGGTCCGGGGAGGATGGAGAGGCGCAGGGAGGGTGTTAGGAGTCAGGAAGGGGGTCCCAGGATGGGCAGAGAGGGAGGGGCCCAAGGATGGGGGTCCAGGGAGAATGGAGAGATCCGGGGAGGATGGAGAGGTCCAGAGAGGATGGAAAGGTCCAGGGGAGGAGGGAGAGGTCCAGACAGAATGAAGGGGTCCGAGGAGGGTGGAGGAATCCAGGGAGGATGGACAGGTCCAGGGAGGGCGGACGGGGAGGGGACAAGAGATGCCCGTCGCCCCGCCAATGCCAGTTACGGGTGGGGGTGGCATCTTGTGGAACGTGGATACCAGGGCCGCCTCGGCGGCTCGTGCCGGGAAGGGGCGGTCCGGGCCGCGTCTTACCGGCAGATCTGGATGGCGGACGGCGTGTCGGCGACGGGGCCTGACATCCTGGAGGTGGCGGCGGCCGCGGGCGGAGCACAGGTGTCCAACCGGCCCGGCGTGGAATGAATGAGCCCGGGCGGCGCCATGGAGGGGGAGGGCGGAGGCGGAGCCATAACGGCCGAGAGGCGGCGCCTGCGCGGCGGCGGAGAATCGCTTGCGCCCGCCCCCCGGAGGCCCGGCCCCCGCCCAGGCCCCGCCCCCGGGGCCTCCAAGGCTGCTGGCGCCGGCGCGCGCTGCGGGTTCCGGCGGCGGTGGGGGCGGCCGCGGGGCTCCACTTCCAGAAGGTTCGGTGGCCGTTACGTGGCGCGCGCGGGCGCGGAGGGAGCGGCGCGGCCCGCGGCGGACACCGCGAGACCTGGGCGCGCGGGCCGCGGACGGAGGAGCGGAGCTTCCTGGACGCGTGCGCGGCCTCCGGGACAGTGCGGGGCGTTCCCTGCGCCCGCTAGCCGATTCGCTGCCGGTCGGGCCAGCAGCCCGGTGAGGTCACCCGGGAAGGCTCGAGCCCGGCCGAGCCGGCTCGGTGCCCGCAGGCCGCGCCGACCCCGCGCCCGGGCCCCGCAGGACGGCCATGCGGGGACGCAGCGCAGCGTGCTAGAGGCCTGGGCTCGGCTGCAGCTAGCGGCGTGCGGCGCGGTGCTGCAGACCCCGAAGACAGGTGATCCCAAGGGCCGCCTCTGTCCACAGCCGCCCAGCTGATTTCCAGAAATCAGCTTACCGTGCAAGCTGGGAGCATCTGCAGCTCTTTTAAATGGACACGCTATTCCCTAAAATGGATTGCATCCGAGTTGGGGAGATCACAGAGTCTACGGAAGGAGGAAAATGTGGGTGTCTCTACTTGTCATTTGGGAGAGTTTCCCCTACCTGCACAGTTTCCCTCATTCCGCACTTGTACAGTGAATATTGACTTCCAAACACGTGTGTGGTTCATTGAGGGCTCAGTGTGTGCACTTCATTCTCCCCGAAGCCTGGGAGAGTGCACTGGAAGAAGCCAATGAGGGACCCTGTGGCAAAAAACAAGGTGGCGCGGGGGTGCTGGAGAGATTGGCTCAGTGATTAAGAGCACCTCTGCTCCTGCAGAGGACCTGCGTTCAGTCCCCAGCACCCACATCAGAAAGCCAGAGCCAGGGGCTAGAACCAGGGCTCAGTGGTTAAGAGCACTGGCTGCTCTTGCAGAGGACAGGGGCACCCACAAGGCAGCTCACAACCATCCATAACCCCAGTTCCAGGGGATCCAATGCCCTCTTCTGGCCTCAACAGGCACTGGTTGCACATGGTTCACATCCACGTACGTAGGCAAAACACTCATACACATAAAGTACAATAATATTAAATTAAAGACCCAGTGGACACATTTGGGGAATTGCACTCAAAGGTGACCTCTGGCTTCCATGTGTAGCACACACACACGCACACGCACACGCATGCACACAAACACACATGCACATACACATTCTCTTCATGTAACCGGCCGTCTCAGAACAATTACATTAGCCTGACAATGTGTGAAAGCATGTAACACAAGCCCGTTGTCCCCAACACCTTAGACACATTTCTTTAAATTTATTTTTACTGTATGTCTTATGTGTGTATTGCCTGCATGTATATAAGTGCACCCTTGTGCAATGCCCATGGAAACCAGAAGAGGGTGTCAGAACCCCCGGAACTGCAGTAAAACATGGTTGTCAGTCACCATGTGGGTGCCAGAAATTGAGCCTGGGTCCTTTAACAGCTGAGCCATCTTTCCTGCCCAGAAAGCATGTTTTATTAAAAAAAAAAAAAAAAAAAATCACATCCCATAAATTCAATTTGGAGACAACACCATAACTAGATAAGTAAAGTAAATGTTGAATGGTGTTCAGTGCTAAGGAGAAAAATTAACCAGATAAGACAGGGGAGAGTGGGCGCCAGCAGGGAAACTGCATTGTCAGAGGCAGGTCAGTGAAGGCCTGTCTATAGGAATTAGTTAGGGTCAAGAGAGTTGTAGGCAGAGGAAGGAGCACATGCAAAAGTCTGCCAGACATGTCCGGCACAT
>VZQC01012828.1:1449236-1491241 GCA_009823505.1 Rhizomys pruinosus
CCAAAAAAAAAAAAAAAAAAAAATCCACAAAAAAAGCCACTGAAATTCACTGAAATGACAGTCTTTCTTGATTGTCTTAGTTGAAGCTGAGAATCTGCCCTAAATGTGGTCATTACCTCCAGATGTCAGTCCACATAGAGGGACAGGAGAGGGAGCTTTCTGCCTTCTGCCTTCTGCCTTCTTTTTGACTGGTGGTTTCATCTTGTTGCTGTGACATTCCTCCAAAGGTAGAACCAACTTCTTTGGAGTACAACATAGAGTGAAGACAAGCATATTCTCTGGAATCCATCAGGCCTTCAGCACCAGATTGGGACTGCTAAAATGTGGATTGAGAAACTACTAGATTCTCAGCTAATCCAGTGTGGTGCAGCCATTGTGGGACTACTTGGACTCTATCCTGTAACCTAATCTAATAAATCCCTGTATGTGTTTTGTGTTATATATTCTGTTGCTTTAGAGAACCCTGACTAGTATACCATGCTAGAGATCGAGCCTCAGGCTTCCTGCATGCTAGGCGTCTCAGAAGAGATTTTGGACTATAGACTTTTGAATAGAATTGAGACTGGTAAAGACTATGGGGACTTTAAAGGTTGGACTAAATGCATTTTGCATTTTATATGGCCTATGGGGGCCAGGAAGTGGAATGTGGTGGTTTGAATGAGTGTCTCTCCATAGGCTTTAAGACATTTTGTCTCCAGTTGGTGGCACTGTTCTTGGAGGTCTCAGAAGGTGTGGCCATGCTGGAGGAAGTACGTTCATTGGGGGCAGGCTTAGTGAGTTTAACAAGCCTTGCCATCTCCAGTCTCTCTCTCTGCTTCCTGTGCTCATTGCAAGATGTTGAAGGACCCCTGCTCCAAGGTTTATGCACCCTTAAAATCTGTCTTTAGGAACCATGATACCGCCATCCTATAAGGCCTCTCTGCTTCCTCATACCTTGTGGTGCTCAACTGAGTCACACCCGCCTGTGTGTCGCCGGCCTGCGTGCCGAGATAAGATTTTTTTTAAATTTTATTACACAGCCTTTCCCCCATTTCCCCATACCTTGGGGTCCCTGCTTTTAAAAGTTCCCTATCCCAGTCCCTGGGGGTCAATCTCCTCTGCCCCTGCGTGGATTATGAGTTCGACCCCAGTGCACTGGTTTTTCCCGAATAAACCTCGTGTAATTGCAGCAAGAATGGTCTTTGGCTGATTTTTTGGGAGTCGTTCTATTCCGAGATTTGAGTGAGAGCCACTCCAGTTTCTGGGGGTCTTTCATTTGGGGGCTCGTCGGGGATTGGAGACCACCCTCAAATCACCAAGACCCTCTTGAAGGTAAGATTCTTTTTCTGTCTGTCTACTGTGTCTGTCTGATTCTGGGAGGTGCCAAAAATCTGTTACTTTCGGTTTGCAGTTGCTCCAAGTCGTGAGAGCAACGAACTCCCCCATTCCGGACGAGGGGGGAGAGTTACCGACAGACGTGTCAGGAAGGTAACCGACTGTGTCACCCTGGGAGATGTCCCAGGAGGTCTGAGGGAGGCCCAAGGATGCTCAGGGTCCTCCTGTCTGGGTGCCAACACGGACGTTGAGGCTCTCATCAAAAGTTTTCGGCTGTCTGAAACTGTTTCTTGGTGTTGGAGGACTCGCAGAAAATGGATCCTGGTTTCTGTTTTGTTCGTATTCTGTGTGACTTTGATGATGGGACAGACTGTCAGTACTCCACTTGGACAGACATTAGACCACTGGACTGAGGTTAAAAAATGAGCCCATAATCTGTTTGTGGAGGTGAAAAAGGAGGTATCTATGTCTTGTGTTTATGGTAACCGTGTGCCAAAGATTCATGTAGCTTGTTATGCATCTAAGTTTGTGTGTGTGTGTGTGTGTGTGTGTGTGTAATTCAGTTATTGTGTTTGTCTCATGTTGGTTCTGTCAAACAAAGTGGCCACTTCAAGTTTCAATCCTTTATGTGCACAGAATCATTTCATTTTGGCATGCCAGACTAGATATGCACGTGCAAAGTTTAAAAATTGATATTTAAAAANTTTTATCCAAGCCTGTAAAAAACCAGATGTTTTACGATATATAATATCTTACCTTTCTGATTCCGCTAAGCCACCATTATGAACTGTATACAGTTCTGGGTAAAACTGGATACTTGTTTGAACTCACGTCAATTAAATTATGCATTAATCGAGATATAATACATGTCCCCCTTCTCCTTGCGCCCTCCCACACCCTTCCCAATTCACCATTTCGTCAGTTTTCTGATGCGTCTTTTGCTTTGTTGCTTTCTTTTACTATGCATACCTCTTCACGAGAAATATTTATTTATTCCGGCTATTGGCACTAGCATACACTATGAGAGACACCATTGTCCTTTTTTTTTTTTTTTAAGTGTGCTTTTTACTAATGTTTTTCTTTTTTTCTCATCTTTTTTTAATTTCTTTGATTGATAGTGTTCATCATCATCAATTTTCAATTCAGTTCAGGCTATTATCCCTTTCCTTCCCTTCCCCACATCTTCCCCAACCCCATACCATTTATCATGCATTCGCCAAACTTTCTGCATCATTATCTCTCAGTTTATCTTTTCACTTTATTAGTATAAGTGATAATCCATGAGTACAAGCACCTTCATGTAAAAAACCAAATTGCAAGCTAGTTGTTCCGAACTAAAGCACCCATACGTAGCCCCCCCTTCCAGCGTGGTGTGAGGGGTTGTATGTTCAATAGAGTTGAACAAATGAGTGTCCAGACTACATTTGCTGTACGCTTCACCATGTGACCCAATCACAGCCCTTACATTTCTACCACCGCCCCTTTCCACAGATTACATGCCCTGGGCCTTCAGAAAAGGGCAACAGGTGGATGAGAAGCAGACAGTCCACTCTCTCTGGGGAGCCTGTTGTCTTGGGACTCTTGGTTCAGTTATGGCTTTCCTTTCATGGGCTGAAGTTTGTCCAGAATAACTTTTCGATCCTACTAATGAAGCAAAGCAAATCGCGTAGTCATATATTATTTAACAGTACTTAATTGTTTATGGGTTTACTATTGGTATAGACCACATATGTTTGTTGAGATTGTTGTCCATGAATTAATTTTTTTCCTGTTAAGTATGGGAAAGGGTCTTACTGTGGCTTAATGAGATCTCCAACCTCGTAGAGGATGTAAAGCTCTGTGCATCAGCCATTGGGTATTCTCCAAGGGAGAGGCCAACTAGCCAATTAGATTTTGGGTATACTACAGGCATATGGCTGCGCCTCTGCGCACAGTATTCCAGGCAGGTTAGTGTAGACTGGTTGCTCGACGTGGAGTATTGCTTGAGTCAAGGAGACCCTAGCTATTTGCTTTATTGGTTTATTGTGGCCTTTGGTACAACACTTCTCTGGTGTTCTAGAGCGCATCTGGTACACTTGCAATGTGTCGGTCTCAATACACTCTTTCCATGTTACGTTCAGCCCAAGTGCCCCTCAACTGTGATTGTGATAAGAAATGTGGTCAAGTCTAACAATGCGAGTTCTATGCAGTGCGTACAAGGAGGGACAACATCATGAAATTTGCAGGTAAAATGGATGGAGCTAGAAGCATTTATAGGCATGTGAAGTAACACAGTCCAGAAAAACAACGCAAATGGTACCGCCTCTATCTTGTGGATGCTAGTACCAAAACCAGACTAAAATATTATGCTGATGGAGAGAGATGCATAGTAAAAGAAAACAACAGAAAGGACTGCAAGAAAATGGACCAAGAAAGGTGAAATTGGGAAGGGTGGGTGGAGGTGGGTGAGGAGACACGGTGTATTTTCAATTCAATGCATATTAATTGACATGATTCACAAGTACCCAGATTGTCTAGGACACTTCTACAGGATTAATGGTATTTTTAGGATTTAGTAAAAGTAATAAGTGTGACTTCATGATTAAACAACATGTTTGTACAAAAATGATAAAATACGAAAAAAGACAAAAAAAAACATAAATAGATAAAATCGCTGTTTCCACATTTGTTTACATAAATTTGAGAGCAATAACTCTGGGCATTGGCATCCCTACAACATCGTCTCTCTATAGTTTCTTGTTGTACAGTACCACCTTGTAGCATTTCTTCTTAAGATGATTTAACATTACAAAAACTTAAGTGCTTCCCCAAGTATAACATCATATATGTCACCCAAAACCAACATGGGTAACTTTGATTGAAATCTGAGCTTGATTCCACCCTATAGTGTGTATAATAAAACTGTCTTCCGGAGACTCATGGGTTAAATAAAAAGGGGATACAGATAGACATGAACAAACCTTCTCGTCAAAATCCGTGCATATCAAAATCTTTTTTTTAATTTTTTTATTAATTTATTTATTTCTGTATGTGTATGATGTCACTGTCTGCATGCAAAGTTGACACAACAGTGTCGTGCAATTCCGCGCGAGCGTCACGACGCACGTCTCGGACTTCCCCTCGGACACTGGATGTTCTCCTGGAATTTGGAGTTTCGACGGTTCTCGGCCGCCATGTGGCTGGGATCGAACCCGGGTCCTTGTAGAGGGTCGGCGCTCTAACCGCTCAGTGCATCTCTCCCGCCCTCCAAATCAAATCTTAAAAACCAACTATGGGAAAAGATTTGTGTGTTCAACAGACAAAATGTCCACCAACTTAATGGCTGAGGCAAGGAAAGATACAGCTTGATGATTGAGTGAGGATGTACCAGAAGTGCCAACTGACACAGGTGACCCGATCTGAACATGAAAGGAAGAAAAAGCCTCAGATGTTATAACATCGGACCCCTCTGTGGCCCCTACATAACAAGGAGAATAATGACAGATGATGAGATCGTCTCCAATGTAAATTGGCCATACTTTATAGAGGTTAATCTCTTATAAAACTGGTAAAACTGCCTTCTTATTTAATTGACTAATATACATAAGAACTTGAAACATAGGTGATTTCTCTGTTTCAGAACCATTAATACAAATATAATACTAAAGTCTTATATAACTTGTATGAGTAACAAATGATATTCATACAGGAGTTCTGAATCAGTAATGGATTATTCTACCAGGGAGATGTTGGCAGAGGATCTAAGCCCCACAAATAGTTAATGGTTCCGTGTGCCTCTTAACACGGGATACACCTGCAAGAAGAGGCATAAGCCCTGCTGTGAAGACTTGACGTTAACATAATGTTCTGATTGAGTCCTTCATTTACTGCAAAGTTCATGATGTTTGTCCCTCTTTACCACAGCATGGAACTCCAATTGTATAAATGTAACCAACATTTTCTGCTATCCCACTCGGTCAGTGAGGCACCTGGGCTGGTTCACTTTATTCTGCATTGTGAACAGAAGCTGCAATAACATGCTGTGCAGTATCTACTCGTAGAGATGTCTTGTTGTATATACCCAGGAGTGGTATGACTGGGTCAAATGGCAAGGCCATTGAGTGTTTTAAGTGTTCTCCCAACTGCTTTCCATAGTGAGCCTGTAAAGTTACATTCCCACCAGAGTGGCATGAGTGATCCCCTTTCCCCTTACACACCTCTCAGCACTTTGTATCATTTGTATTCCTGATCCAGCCGTCTCTATGGAGTAAGATGAAATCTCAGAATGGTTTTAAGTTTCATTTCCTTAATATCAGACTTGTTGAACACTTCTTTAAGGTGTTTCTCGTGCCATCTCTAACTCCTCCTCTGTGAAGTTTCTTTCTGCAGATCTTTGCTCATTTTTAAGGTATCATTGTTTTCTTTCTCTTTGTTTATTGAGTAGTTTATACTTGGAACTTATTAATGCCTTGTCAGATGTATCTTGCAGTGAAGGTTCTCTCCCACTCAGTGGTTTTCTCTTCACTTCCATTTATTTGTTTCTTTTGATGTTACAGAAACTTTTGAAGTTTAAGTGAGGTCCCATTGTCCAATATTGTCTATCTTTTTTCTTGTGGAAGCTTGCGTCTGATTTGGAAGGCCCTTTTCTTACCCTATTTTCTTATAGTCTGCTGCCCCATGTTCTCTCTGTCTATCGCATTCAGGAGTTTGGGGTTTCACGTTGAAGACTTTGTATCCATCTGGATTGACTTTTGGGTGAGATTGGTAAATAAACAAAGATAACAGACCTCTAGCCCAGTTAACCAAAAGAAAGAGGAAAACAACTCCAAATCAATTAAAAATCTGTTGACTTGAAAGGGGGGAAAATATCACACATCAGACAATGAAAAGATCCAGACCAATCTATATATGGGAATACTCCAAAAACTTCTACTCTACTAAATTTGAGAACTAGAAGAAATGCGATGAATACCTGAAATCCTGGAGATATCACCAAAGCTTCCAAAAAGAGATCGACAGACCATAAATAAACCAATAATACAGGAAGAAACTTGAAGATAGAAAAAGAAAAAAAAAAGAACAAAAAACAACAATCCAGGCCCAGATGGTTTCAGGGTAGATTCCTATAAAAATATTTCAAAAAAGGGACTTAAACCATTACCTACTCAAATCTGTTACAGACCAAGGATACAAAACGGGAGCGGAGTTCTCCCAGATTCCTTCTATTGAAGCCAAGTCATCACATTCTTTACACAAAAAACCAGTAAAGATACAACCAAAAAAGAGAACTACAGACCCATCTCCTAACTGAACACAGATCCAAAATCACTATAAAGGGATACTGGCCACCCAAACGACATTACAGACTATCATAAGGAGTATCACATCATGATCCAAGTTGGATTCCATACTAAGAGATGCAGGATGGTCAACATACGACAATCAACAAACATCACTAACATAACAAATGACTGAAGGCCAATAACATACACCATTCATACTCACTTGATTGCAGAACGAAACGACAAAATCCCTCAGCACTCCCTTCTCGTTTAAGTCTAGGAAGGACTTGGTATGAGGGATCTATCCTATCAATGTAATCAAAGCCATATACAGGCAATCCACAGCCATATCATCCCAAATGGGGAAATGGAACAGAAGCCATTCCCCTTAAAAGTAGGAACTCAGGCAAGCTTTGCCTCCTTGTCACACATATCCTCTTCAATATAGTGCTGGAGAAACCCTAGCTAGGGCAATAAGGCAAGAAAAGGAAATTAAAGGAGTTCTAATTGGAAAAGAGGAAGTCAAGCTATCCCTTTTTGCTGATGATATGATTGTCTACCTAAGGGATGCTAAGAACTCCACCAGAAAACTCCTAGAAACGATTAAGAGCTTTGGTAAAGTGGCAGGATACAAAATAAACCTAGAAAAATCAGTAGCCTTTCTGTACACCAACAACAAGCAATTGAAGAAGGACTACAAGGAGACCTTCCCACTCACAATAGCCTCAAAAACAATAAAATACCTAGGAACAAACCTAACCAAAGACACCAAGGATCTCTACAACAAAAATTTTAAACCCCTGAAAAAGGAAATTGAGGAAGACATCAGAAGATGGACAAACCTCCCATGCTCATGGATTGGGAAAATAAATATAGTAAAAATGTCCATCCTACCCAAACTAGTGTACAGATTTAATGAAATCCCAATCAAAACCCCCAAGAGTTTCTTCACAGGCTTGGAAAAATAATCCTCAATTTCATTTGGAAAAACAAAAGACCCCGAATAGCCAAAGCAACTCTGAGTGAAAAGAGCAATATGGGGGGATCGCTATACCAGACATCAAACTATACTACAGGGATATAATCATAAAAACAGCCTGGTACTGGCACAAAAACAAAATGGGATCTTTAAACATTCAGCTCTGAGACCAATTCCTATAGCAAAACCACAAGGCAGAGATGGCACTGGCACGTGCAGTGAGGCAGCGCAGAAGGCACAGTAAAAGAAAGATAAAAAGGCTGCAGAAGGGAGAGGAAGGGAAGGAGAAGGAGAGGAAAAAAAGATAAGTGAAGTCTTTTAGTCTCAGAAGGAATAGAGAGAGGGACATGAGCGAAGGGCAAAGAATGCATGTATACACAAGCATTTTGACCATTTACTAGAGCACTGGCAGAAGTCTCTCAAAGTTGAGAATTTGGAGATCTAAGGTACCTGTCTCAGGTCAAGCAATATTGTTAGCTAATTGATATCCTGTCCAGATAGTAGAGCAGAGTCTCTCACTAATTTCCTTGGAGAGATTGAGTTCTCTTAAAGAGTGTAGGAGACACTCCAAGGGTGAGGCCCAGGGCCTCTCCTTTAGAGTGTGAGGCTCCCATATTAGGGGTCAGAGGATGAGGAAGAGGGGAGAGGAAGAGAGGGAGAGAGAAAAGAGGTCTGTAGGAAGGAAATAGATTCTTTTTAGTCTCGGCACCCACCCGAGTGCTAAGGTGCGTCCGCTCTAGTTCTAAGTGGGTTCTCAGAGACCCCAGTTCCGTGTGACCAGTGTGGGAGTCTCTGAAATCGGGGCCTGCAGGTCTGTGAAGTCAGCGTCCCCCAAATCACAGAAGAGGCCAAAATTCGGGTCCAGAGTCTGTTCCCAGTGTCCCGGTAATAGCAAACTGGATGCGGAAAATCAGAGGGA
Source organism: Rhizomys pruinosus (assembly GCA_009823505.1). Classification (NCBI taxonomy): domain Eukaryota; kingdom Metazoa; phylum Chordata; class Mammalia; order Rodentia; family Spalacidae; genus Rhizomys; species Rhizomys pruinosus. The sequence goes on from VZQC01012828.1 coordinate 1,457,710, forward strand.
ATCCATGACTTAGCCGGTACTCAGGGATCCAAAACGGAAATGGCTATAATGGAACAGGAGACTAAAAAGAATGGAGAAAGAGGATTGGAGGAAAGGCAGATGGAAAGCAGTAGTTAGGACAGGAAGTGTCAAGGCAGAGAGGGCAGAACATACACAGGGTTACACAGAAGGTAGGGGTGGGAGATGGAATCTCCCCTCAGGTGCCTGGGCAGCAGCACACGAGGTGACTTAGGAAGTCTTACCATGAGGGCCACATGTATAAACCCCATGCTCGGTCATCACCAGTGTGATGAGTGCCTGATGAGGTGAAATGACTATGGTGGAACCACGGGTTGGGGCCCAATCATATTCCATAGCCTGAGAGCTGTGGAACCATAACACACACTCTTAACTTTCACGCACAGTCACATGGGAATAGAGTAAGGTAGGATAAGGAGAGGAGAGAAGGTACCTTTGGCCGAATGCTAGTGGGTACTGTTGTAGCCTGCGCTCAGTATCTGGCTTACCAGCTGCTCTGAGGAGTGGGGGGGCCAGGAAAAATGGCAATCCGAGTCACATCACTAGAATGTAAGGTTATGGCATGCTCCCCACAGAATGAAAGGCCACGAGGTCTAAGTTCTTCGGAGCAAAGTTTAATTCAGGGTAGCTGGGGCTAGGCTGGGGGAAGAGAGAGCCAAGCACAGAATGGCGTCTGACTTGGGAATTTAAGAGGGAAGGTGGGAGTGGGATTCAGTGAGGGTGGGGTGGGTCGGAATCTGGAATCTGGCTTCCGAAGGGTGAGGCAGAAGATTCCTGAGTAGTTGGTGGTGGCCTGCTTTAACATAGCCAAAGGCTATGCCTGGTACAGCAGGTTCTTGGGCAACAGGGATCTTAGGTGTCTCTGCATTCCAGTGGGCTTCCGGATCTCACAACCTGACATTTACTTCAGGTGGAAAATTATAAATAGTCACATACACATGTGTAATTTCCATTCATGTGGGAATTGCCAACATTCACATGCTTTCTCTCTCTCTCTCTCTCTCTCTCTCTCTCTCTCTCTCTCTCTCTCTTTGGTCTTTTTGAGACAGGGTCTCCCTTTAGTCTCAGCTGGCCTGGAACTTGTTCTGTAGACCAGACTGACCTTGAGCTCACAAAGAACTGCCTGCCTCTGCCTCCCAAGGACTGGGATTAAAGTTGTGTGCCACCACACCCGGTCCCAAGGGGCAACAAAACTGCCCCACCCAAAACAAAATCCAGTCCAAGAATCATTTCCAGTCCTGAATCTGGTCCACAAAGGTCTCAAAAAAATAGATAATTCCAAAGCAAGCAAGTTACCTTTTTGAAAGTAAACACAAACCAAAATGGGATCTTTAAACAGTCAACTCTGAGGCTGATTCCTGTAAACAATTACCACCTGTTGTGAAGCATTTGAGAGAATAAGAGATAATAAATTTAGAGATGTCTACAGTATCCAAATTTTAGGCCTTTAAATGCATTTTTAAATATTAATTTTTAAACTTTGCACATGCATATCTAGGCTGGCATGCTAAAATGAAATCATTCTGTGCACATAAAGGATTGAAACTTGAAGTGGCCACCTTATTTGACAGAACCAACATGAGACAAATACAGTAACTGAATTGCAAATACACACACAAACTTAGATACATAACAAGCTACATGAATCTTAGGCACACGGTTACCATAAACACAAGACATAGATATCTCCTTTAAATCAGGGTAGATTTAAAATTTCCCATCCTGAGATCCCAGCAAATGGGAATTACAGTAATCTCAGAGAACCAAGGTGAAAGCAGCAGACAGAACAAGGGCCCAACAACAAAGACTATACAGACAGGAAGAGAAGCAACACTGCATGCACCGCACAGAGCCAACCCCGTTAGCCTAGCCCCGGAGCCAGAAATCCGGACCACCTCCACCGGCCAACCCACCCGATATGTGGGCGACCAAATGACAGATTCAGAATTTTCCTTTGCAGATTTCTAGGCCTTCCCCCCAGGCCAATTCTCTCACATCCTTCCAATAGTGGATGAACAAATCAAGGGGGTAGAGGCTTTCTGTCCCATGTCCAAAAAGATTGTCAGTCCAAGTCCACAGAAACTTACACAATTAGCACAGATATCAACTGTCCCTGCCACAAACAGAAGATACAACACAAAGATTCACTAGGTAGGTGCCTAGCCACTCTGGTACCAGGTACTGACCAGTCCCTCTGGGACTGGGTCCATAAACACTGACTGGTCCCTCCCGGACTTGGTCTCCAGGTGGCTTGGCCAAGAAAATTTTCACTCAAGCTCAGACCACAGGAGAGTTATCTCAACCCTCCTGCCAGAACTGGAGCGTCCTCCAGATTCCTCACAGATGGAGGCAAAACCTCCCAGATCACTCACAAGCAGACCAAAAGTCAGACACAAACAATTAAACAAACGCCAAACAGGACAGACACAACCACAGTACCTGCTAGTGCCCAGTCTTATTCCTCCGAAGTCTGTCTAGGCATCCCCACAGGGGGTCTCAATTCCTAGCCCATGCACCAAATGTAAGACCAGAATCCAGCCTTACCCTTGAGAGGCCCCCGAGTGAGGGATGCAGAGACAAGTCTCGCTGCAGAAGCAAAAGTTTTATTATTCTGGTGCACTGGGGTTCGCCTGTACAATGGGGAGAGGCGAACCCCGAGCAATCTCTGCATACAGGTTTTAAACACTTAGAGCAGGGCAGGAATCGAACCCTGGTGTTCTGCATGACAGGCGGGGATACACAGCATGCCTGGGTCTGCAGGTGGCTTGGGGCCAGGGCCCTCAGGGTGGTTCTTCCTGGAATTAACTGACTGTGGTTTTCTGTTATTTGCTAACCTAGGGAGGGGTTTCTATCTGCTAAACTTTTTTCGAAAAGTGGAGAATTCCACTGGCCTCTTTCTGTCCCTTCAGCAACAGTTACCCTTTCCTAGGTCTGTCTGCTTGTGTGGGAATTTGCCCAACTTCCAGTCCCTCAATACTTAGGTAACAGATCTAAAATGTAGGTTAAATTTGAGAATAAATAGGTATAAATGCCTGGCTTGGTGGTGCGCGCCTTAATCATAGCACAGGAGGCAGAGAGGCAGGCTGATCTTTGAGTTCAAGGCCAGCCTGGTCTACAGAGTGAGTTCAGGATAGCTGGGGCTATAGGGAGAACCTGTCTCAAAAAGCCACCCCCCCAAAAATAGCTATAAATAAGAGCTGAGGCATGCCTGCCCTGTTATTCTCTAATTTATTCACAAATTAAAAGATTATTTATTTATCGCAGTATTCTTTCCAGAACGTATATACTTTGAACCCCTTCACATGTTATTATCTTTCATAAATCCTAAATTCATTGATACTAAAAAAGTATTTTTGTATAGTTTTTCCCTACAGCCTCTAAACAGAACCATCTATTTATTCTGCTTATTTTTTCTGTGTTTTTAGGTCTGCAATAAGGCAGGTTAAAACATTCATGTCCTATAGATCTTTTTTGTGTCCAAAGAACAGTCAAAATCTACTTATTCAAAAATAGCTGTAGTGCTGGAGAAATGGTTCAGCAGTGTGGATCCCTTGCTGCTCTTATGAAGGACTGAAGTTGGGGCCCCTCTACCTATGTCTGACTCTTCAACCACCTTTAACTCCAGCTCCAGAAGATCCACTGCCCTCTTCTGGCCTTCTTGGGTATCTACACTCATATCTGCATACTTGCTCCCCCACAGGCACATAAGTTTTAAAAATATAAAATAAGCCGGGCATGGTGGTGCACGCCTTTAATCCTAACACTTGGGAGGAAGAGGCAGGCAGATCTCTGTGAGTTCAAGGCCAGCGAGGTCTACAGAGTGAGTTCCAGGACAGCTGCGGCTACAGGGAGACCCTGTCTCAAAAAAAAAAAAAAAAAAAAAAAAAAAAAAAAATATATATATATATATATATATATATATATTCTTTAAAAAATTCCATAACTCCATGTATGTTTGTTTATTTAAGTCTTCAGATCCTACACTGGACTGCTGAAAATTTTCAGCTACATAGCTATGATTTTGTGTAGTTTGCTCTCACTATCGTTGTGTCCTTGCTCTGCATTACTGCAGTTGTACTCTCTGTATGTGCTTGAACCTTTAAAAACATGTAAATATTTTTTAAATTTTTATTTATTTATTTATTTATTCATTTATTTATTGTATGTGTATGAATGTACTGTCTGCATGTAGGTTTGTGCACCCGTGTCGTGCAATGCCACGGAGGACAGAAGAGGGTCTTGGATTCTTCTGGAACTGGAGTTCTCCTAAATCTCCATTGGACAGGCATATGTCTAAAATGAAGATAATTGATGACATTATATATCAAGAAGAAATTAGTAAATAAAAGATGGAACAGGAAATGTAATATGATTTTTCTCTATGCTTTTTAAGGCAATAATGGTAAAAACTTATGTCCCCATAGACTTGGTAATTGGAATGAATTGTAAACTCTGTCTTATTTGAAGAACAAACATTTCTTCCATATCCAGTCATCACTCTCCATGAACCTCTTTTGAATCTAGATGTATGTATACCTTCATTCTGAGGCTTTCTATTTGAGTATTACCAACACATCCCACTTTAAGAGATGCCAGTCACAAGTCTATACTGACTGAGGCCTCGGCCACTATTGGGTGTTCCAATAGATTCCTCCCTTGGGTTCAGTTGTTTGCTGCAATAGCTCACAGAACTCAAAGATACAGTTTATTTATTAGGTTGCTGGTTTATTATAAAAAGGCTCAATTCAAGAACAAATGGATGAGATTGGATGAGATGCATTGGGCAAGGTACAATTATGTTACACTATTGCAATGTTTGAACCAGGATCCATGGAATCAGAAACATGCCTGTGCTGATAGTTGACACTCTGCACATACTTATTATACTTAGGCTTACCGACTTCTGACTTTTCATGTTTATAAACATCTATGACCATACCATGTGAACAAGACCCTGTATCTCTCACTGTCACCTTACCATCTTCAGAGACCTCATATCTGGATCTCTGAAGCTATCAGATATTATTAAGTATACAAATCTCAAGTATGTAAGTGGATTTATTTAACTATTTTATTTGTGGTACCATAGATAGAACTCAGAGCCTCACCCATAATAAGGCAAATATTCCACCTCTGATTCATATCCTAGCCCTATCATGCTGAAAATCAAATATTTAAAATATGCATTTGTATCATTTCTCTCCCATTCACTAAGATGTAACTTTGTAAGAACAGAGGGCCAGGAATTCTGAATAAACTATAAAAATACTTTTTTTTGTTCAGTGCTGAGGTTTGGAACCCATGCCTACTGTACACTAGGTAGTTGCTCTACTGATAAGGTACATCCTCAGCCTTCTGAGAACACTTTCTTCTGGTGAATACATATACGATAACTACTCAAATGATTTATAAACACAAATAATTACAGGGTTTGTGGTTTGGGTATTGCTAACTCAAGGAACAAACGAATATCCACCTTCATAGGGAAAGCAACATAGCTGCCACTTAATCTTGTTATTATATCAAACAAGCTCTGCTCACTTGTATTCTATTAATAAGTGGTTCTGGTTTTCCTTTTTTAGAATCAAGTTTTCATTTCCAATTTGGCCAGGAAAATAAGAGTTCTCATGAACACAATATCATAATGTTTGTAGGGAACCATGCAGAAGGATACAATAGACAATGGATTTGAGCCAGACAATGGAGTCATTCAAAACCATCCTAAGTCCACGTGGATATTTTTCACTGTTATGCTTTGCCTTAAAAGTGTATTCAGTTTATATGAAATCAAACCATACCAAGGAAAATCATGATAAAGCCCTGCTGTATGTACTTCAGGGAAACAATGTGTTCTGAGGAGTAGTGTTTCAACACCTGTACAACTGACCAAAGTTCCAGTGCGTTGAAACACTACTCCTCAGAACACCTGTGCAGGGGCGTATAGAGTGGGCACCACCATGTTGCAATGTGTAGTTGATTGTGCATAATGTTGATTAAAAGCCCAGGTAAGCTTTCCCAGAGTAAATTCTGTTAACAGGGGAAGCCATGAACCTGAAGAGGTTTCCTGAGATCGGTCCATATATAAATTGAGATTTCAAGGCAAATCAGAACGAAGAAGCAAACCTAGAGAATTGCTCAGGCTTGAGACTAGAAGAGTAGGGAGTTAATAGCAGTCTTTAAGGATGAAGGGTTCTTATAAATGAACGATGACTAGCTGTTTTCCATCTTCACTGAGTACAGAACAAGAGGTCATGATTTAACAAATATTTATTGAACATCTCCTCCAAGAGCAGAGCCGAAGTGCGGGGACACCACACTTTAGATGAGAGCTAAGGGCTACCCTGCGGCTGAAGATCTTCATTCTATGGCAGGTTGTGAGTTTTAGTTTTTAGAGGTCTTTTAAGCAATGTCTAATTTTTTTTCTTCATAAGGCTATTGATAGGCAGGAGTGTAAAGTCCTTCAACATACACGGGCCACTTTCTTAAGGCCCCTTCAGTTTAATGTTTTCAGCAATCAGTCGATACTGAGTTGTTTGTGAAACTAGTCAAGATGATATTGACCACCAACATTTCAATTATGATAATAAATTAATGATATTACTAGAAGAATGAAAGGAAAAAATATCAATAATTGTACTTAGGAAGAAATTATTTCGGAGCTTGAATTACTACATGATTTAAAATATTTAGATTATTCAAATATAAAGATAAAACCTGACTATAAATAAGCGAATAATATGTTAATGTGAAAAGAAATAATTTATAATTGTATATAATGTGGATTTTCTTCAAAATATCTGCTTGAAAATTAAGCTCCAAAATATTTTTCTTTGAAATTTAATTGTATACTTCATAATGCATTATGATTGCAGCCAACATTTAATTATTCTAACAAAGATTGCCACCTAGCTATTTTATCAAGTTGAAATGTTTCTTATCTTTAACAAATGTATACATTTATGCATTATTCATGATGATTAAAAACAAAATAAGAGTGTGGTTGTCATGTATCCTTCTGAAATCAGTCAGCTTCTATGAACTGTGTTAATAAGGTCATTATGGTGGTGCATGCCTTTAATCCTAGCACTTGGGAGGCAGAGGCAGGAGGGTCTCTGTGAGTTCAAGGGCAGCCTAGTTTACAGAGTGAATTCCAGGCCAGTTGGGGCTACAGGGAGACCCTGTCTCAAACACACACACACACACACACACACACACACAAATAAGGTCTTAAAGTTCCAGTTGAAATTCCACTAATGGTAAGAAGGAGTTACTACATACTGGAGAAGGGCTGGACCTTTAAACTACAAAGGGACTATCTATAAAAGTTTACCTTTGTTTAATTTTAGCATTCCTGCAAATGTACTATTTTATATATAATATGGTTTTTATTCATTCATCTAGCATGTAGTATGGGTCAGGCATTCTTTAAAGCCCTGGGGAAACAGGAACAAGTAATAGAGGGGAAAATTCTTTCTTCACTGTAGATCCGTTCTTGCCTAAAGCTACTAACACAAAGTAGGTAAATATAAATGATGGCATGTCAAATTAGCATCAGATTTGCTTGCTGTGATGCTAAAATTATGTGAGGATTATGGGTGGGAATAATCTGTTTTGTCTATATTTCTTCCTCTGTTGTTTCTTTTGAATAATGGGGGTTTATTGTCCAATGATCCTGACAGGTTCAGGACGCTGAATAGGTGCTGACATTCAGCGCTTAGCAAGGAGGTGATTATCCTTCCTCAAACTTTGCAGCTTCAGAGGCTGCACAGGAACCTCTCTTGCTCTGCCAGGAGAGAAGCTTCCTAAGAACATCAAAACAATCACTAATAAGATACACTCAAGCCTGAGTCAGAGAAAATGTTCCATGTAGCATTTCCATGCTGCACAGCTTTGTGGTGACAAGTTAAGGCACTGGTATTTTTTGAGAGGACTCAATGTGTCACTCATCTTTTGGTCATTCTTCTCTTTTCTCTGTAATAATCTCATAAAAAGACCAGTTCAAGGAATGATGATGACAGATAATGCCCTTAATTTCAAAACTGATACTGTAATTTTCATCACATGTAAATGATCTGAGTCTTGCAATTTACATAATCAACTCTCTTCATTTAATTTTCAAATTTCATTTTCATGGCAGCATTCTGGTCATGTACCGTAAGTATACTTTTCCCCTTATACTTTTATAAAATGAATCATATCCAAACTTGTAAGAACATCTAAATGGACAAGATTTGCTAATATGTTTGTAAGGTTAATAGTAATTTAAAGTATTTTATTCTAGTTTTAACTCTAACAATGAATCAATATTTCTTTACAGATGAGAATCTGTGAACCGAGACATTGCTCCAGTGTGCTTCAACATAGCAAAGTATAGACATTTAATGTTTTTTAAAATGAAAACACTTCTGTAGATATAATGATTGGTACATGAAACTTTTCAGATAAAGTAACCCAACTGTCTTACCAGACAAAACAATGAAGGAATAGAGGCAAATTCATAGAGACAAAGTATAAGTTGAAAGTTAGGCTCTTTGTAGTTAGTGGGGCTCAGACAGTGGCTTGGCATGGGTGGGGGCACACACTCTGTTTATTTATTTTTTTTCAAATTTGCTGGCATTTTAATACAAAAATATTTGTTTAATTAATAACAGAGAAAGAATGAATAAATATATACCTTATTGACATTTTTCCAGTGATTATTTTAATTTAAAATATTTGAGAAATGAGGACATTACCAAAAATAGATGTGAATTGTGCAGGTGGCACAACTGAGGAAGATGGCTCATTTTTATCCCTGAAACATAGCTCTAACCTTCACACTCAGCCAGTTCCTTAGGTATTACTGTTACATTCCATTTTATGATTTAGACATGATAAATAGCTCCATTTTCTGTTTTAATGTTTCTTATGGCCCAAAGGAGACTTATATACAAATGCTAAAATGTTACAGCACTGGGTTTCAAACATTTTCTAGTTTTTCAAAGACCAAATTAAAGTAGTTGTCCAGTCTTTATTTATACATTTTATATATATTCCTTATACATTTTTAACTATCTTATAATTTTCAGTAGCTATTTTAAAAAATTTCCTAAATTTGTTTTAATGCTATAAATTTCCCTCGAAGAACCACGTTGGCTCCCCCTCATAAACTTTAGTATTAATGCAACATTTTAGTCCTTAATGTTCTTTAGAAGTAATTAAACAATGAAAAACACTTATATTGGAAAAGTTACTATAAATAAACCCATTAGAAATGATTGGGGATATATTTCTAATCTAACATAAATGGCAGAAAATATGGTAAATGAATGAAAAACTATCATCTAAAAGACAAGATACAAACAGCCAGTCAATACATTAGGTGTTCAACCTCACAAGGTGAGAACTTGAAATTGTACAATGGTTTGTAGCCTCAATTTAATGAAATTTCAGGCAAGTAAGCACTTTTAGTAATGGGTGATGAATTCCTACAGAAACTTAATTATGTTGTAATATATATTAAAATAGAGGAAAATTCTGAAGAAGTTATTCCCCATAAAAGCAGCCACCATCACATGAATGCAGGGAATGTTTTATAGTGTTATACACAGAAACAAACTGATAGGGAAATCGCATTTCTATCATAAATATGATCCTACATATAGTAGAGAAGTTGAAGCAGGTTTAAAAACATTGTATAGGTCTATTGTTCTTGTACATTTATCTAGTAATGTTAATGAAAAAATTTTGGTAATTTATTTAGAATGATGGATACCATTGAAAGACACACACACACAAACACACACATACACACACACACCACCCTCATAGCATATACCTAATAAAACCACAACAGAAAGTGGTCACCACAAGTTTGTAAGAATATGGAATACTCTATAAATAGTATTAAGCGTGGTTAAATTCTTAGTTAAAAGGTGGAGAATTACATTACATTAGTCAGTGAGAGTAAATTTCTGTCATACAACTAGGTTGGTAATTTTCCATTCTTTTTATGGACATATATTTGTTTATAATTGGACATACAATTAATAGGTAACATTGGAGTTGAAAATTCATGAAATGCTTATGCATTATTTTCATTGCTTTAATTTTTTACATTTATTTACTTATTTGTTTATTATTTGCATGCGTTTGAGGGCACACACCTGCAGGCACACTATGAGGACAGTTGCAGAAGACAGTGTGGTTCATGAGGATTGAACTCTGTGAAGCTCCACAGTAAACAGCTTTACCTGTTGAGCCATCTCACCAGCCTTTCAGAGTATTTTTATATTGAAGAGTGCATTGTGAGGGAACTGATTGTGAGGTCCCCATCCCTAAGTGATACACATACAATACAACCTCTATACCTAGGCCTCAGAGATCGTCAAAGGATAGGGCCCAGAAATAATATAACAGCCAGAAGGACAAGATACTGTTGCTGTTTAATGTATGATAAACATGATAGGGAAGTTATACCAAAGAAATGTCCACAATAGGTAGTCTAACATGATGCACATAGACAAAATCAATTGATATACCAAGGTGACTGAGGAGATTCCACAAAGTCCTCCCTCCAGATGATATGCTTCAGGCAATTAATGGATGCTAGGGAGAATAAGTTTTCTCCTCCCTGAGAGGTAGCCCTAAACATAGGTACACCCAGGTACCAGGTACCACTAAATGGACTCAGTGCATTTTATATATATATTATATATATATATATATATATATATATATCATATATATATATATGTGTTGTGTGTGTGTGTGTGTGTGTGTGTGTGTACTTATAAATTTATACATGTATGTAAATATTTCTGTTCATGTGTTTATAAATGTTTGCATTTATATGTAACAATAATAAAACAGAGGACAAGAAATTGAGGGGTGTGGTACACAAGAAAGAGCTGGAGGGGTGGAGAGGGATGGAAATAGTGCAAAGACAGTGCTCACGTATGAATTGCTCAAAAATAAAATATATTTGTAAAGAATAAGAGAGGATGTGAAGTGTGGGGCTACTAAGATGGGAGTGAAGAGAGAAGAGGGAGACTATGACCAAATTGCATTGCATTAAATTCACTAATTAGTAGAAATATTGAAAAATAAATGATGGTAGAAATCATTAAGTATACCTGTCTGGAGAAAGGTTTGTTGTTCATTGGTTTGACCTAGCAAAAATAGTACTTGGTTTTTAAGGCCATAAACTTAGTTTTCAGGAAATGTATTCATGAGATGTGCTGAAATTGCACATGTCTCTATCCTTCATGGTGGTGGCACTGGTGCTGTCATTTGTTGTGACTGTTGAGATTCCAAGATTAAGTTCAGTGGGAGCGCACAGCTATTGGTTTCCAGTTATGTAACCCACACCATTTTCCTAGCTGAGATTTCACTGAATGAACACAGCATAGGGTAATATAGAAAATGGGAATTTGTAGATTACAGTTGACAGAACATTTCAAAAAAATATTTTTTTCAGAATATCTTTCAAGGAAGATGTGCTCTTTCTTTCTTTCTTTCTTTCTTTCTTTCTTTCTTTCTTTCTTTCTTTCTTTCTTTCTTTCTTTCTTTCTTTCTCAATACCCACAATTCTGAGGTCCATACTATGGTTATTGAGTCTAGAATTTTTTGGTAAACCACAGCATCATGGTGTCCAGAAAACTAGAATTTCTATCTCTGTTAATCTTGAAATGAGATTATTTGAGAAATTCATTAAACTTAATACTTCCTGATACAGATAACAGAATATAAAGTTTACTAAGACTTTTAAAATATTCTTTAAATTATTTTTTTGCTTTCATTCCTTTTTATTGAAGTTTTGTGTATTTCATACATTTCTCAATCAAATTTAGACTAATTTCCCTTCCTTGCCCCCTCCCTGTCAGAGCTCATGCATTCTGCCATACATGACTTTCATCTTTTTTCTCAGTCTTTTTTTTTTGTTGTTGTTGTTGTTGTTGTTGCTGAAGTTTACTGTTTGGGGCTTAAGTTTACTGTTTCACTCAGATATTTGACCCAGTCTTTTGTTGTTGTTGTTCCTCCTCATTTATATTGTTCCAAGATATGCCTGTATGGACACCACAGATATACCAAAATTATGACATCTGAAAATAAACTCTAGGTTAATTCCAAAACATATATAGTGTTTCCCATTTTGATGGTAGGATTGTATGCAGATAAATAAACAATGTTATTTTACTTTCCTACATTACAAAGCAAGTTGATGAGTAACATCAGGTATTATATTGACTAAAAAACAAAGAAATAAAGAACTACAGCCACTACTACTCAAATTATTCAAGAGGATGGAAACAGAATGAAATCTCTCAAATTCCTTCTAGGAAGCCAACATCACTCTAATACCAAAACCAGGCAAAGATACATCCAAAAATTTAAAACTATACACCCATTTCATTAATTAATATAGATGCAAAAATCCTCAAGAAAATACTTGCAAACCGCATACAGGCACACATTAAAAATATCATGCATCATGACGAGGTTGGATTCATACCAGAAATACAGGATGGCTCAACATATGAAAATCAACAAATGTCATAAAGCACATAAACGGATTGAAAAAACAAAACAAACGGTCATGGCAAAGGCTTTCAACAAAATTCAACAAGCCTTCATGTTTAAAGTCCTGGAGGGAATTGGACTGGAGGGAACATTCCTCAACATAATTAAAGCCATATACAACAAATCCACAACCAATGTTTTCCTAACTGCGGAAAAACTAGAAGCATCCCTCTTAAAGTCAGGAACCCAGCAAGGCTGCCCCCTAGCCCCACTCCTTTTCAATACAGTGCTTAAAAGTATTTTATTTATTTATTTATTTATTTATTTATTTATTTATTTATTTATTTATTTATTTATTTTGTGTGTGTATGAATGTACTGTCTGCATGTAGGTTTGTGCACCCACGTCGTGCAATGCCACGGAGGTCAGAAGAGGGTGTCGGATTCCCCTGAAACGAGTTAAAGAGGGTTCTCAGCTGCCATGTGGGTGCTGGGGATCAAACCCGGGTCCTCTGCAAGAGCAATCAGCACTCTCAACCACTAAGCCATCTCTCCAGCTCATTGCTTAAAATTATTTTTATGTTATATGTATAAATACATTGCTTCCATGTAGGTGGACACACACCTGTGGCAATCAGAAGAGGGTGTCAGAATCTTCAGAATGGAGTTATGGACAGTTGTTAGCTGCTATGTGGGTGTTGGTTATTGAACCTGGGTCCTCTGCAAGAACACCTAATGTTCTTAACTGCTGAGACATCTCTTCAACCCTAATTACTAAGATTTTTTAGAACATGATTATTCAACTGATACAAAGATTCTATTTCTTGTCTAGTTTGTTGACTTCAGAAAAAAAATTGGCAATTATTGTGTAAAAAGGAGAAAATTAAAAAAAAAAGATCCTCGGGGCTGGAGAGATGGCCTAGCGGTTAAGAGCGCCAACCGCTCTTACAGAGGACCCGGGTTCTATCCCCAGAAACCACAAGGCGGCCGAGAACCGTCTGAAACTCCAATTCCAGGAGAACTCCAGTTCCAGGGGAATCCGAGACCCGCTTCTGACCTCCGCGGCATTGCACGACATGGGTGCACAAACCTGCATGCAGACAGTACGTTCATACACATACAAAAATAAATAAAATTTTAAAAATATCCTCTGAGATGAGACCAGATTTTATTTCCTTTATAAGATAGGATAGTATATATTAACAGATATGTTATTTGATAACTATTTCTGAAAATTGTACTTTTGTTTCTATTAATGAACTGAAAATTATGTATGCCTTTGAATTTGATTCAGATTTTCACTTCTATTTGCCCAGAACTGGCTATGTAAGAATTTTTGCCTAGTTAACATTAAGAAAATTTTCTTTCAGATGGAAAGTTCATAGGAAATGAGTTTATTCTGTCTATATTGATGTATTTAGTGCTGATACTTACAATTTTGGAACTGATAATCACTTATTATTCTAGGAAATATGAATTATTTAATCAGTCCCAAACTTTTGAAATAACCGTCTGTGTTTAGAAAAGAGAGACAAAAATTATAATAGGAGTTTAGATATAATATATTGCTGCAAGAATAATTATTAAGGGAAAACACAGCTGACATTTTCTGATTTATGCACACAATCAGAGATGGAGTCCAAGGGCTGCGACATAATTATCTTCATGCTAACAATTTTTGTAAATCTCTTGACAGAATTTTAGCTAATTTTAAAATGCCTTCTGAAGATCTGCACTTAAAATTGTTAGGGAAAATAGCAGAATTTATTAGCAAGGGTATAATTGTAAACCTTCTAAATACTCATTGTGAATATCATTTAGACAGTAACTCCTGCTTCAGCAGCTGGAAAGTAAGACAGCAGTTTATGGAATCTCGAAACAACAGAGAGTGGAATCTAATTAAAGAGGATTACATGCCAAAGAAAAATTATTAAAAACAGACTAATAGACAATTGTTCTGGATTCCGAAGCCCCTGCCAAATTCTCTTTTTGATGTAAACTCATGTAGCTGTCAAGTAAAAGCCTTTATTCCTCCCAAACCAAAAGAATATTAGAAGACTTTCTCTTTTATGACTTAAAAATGACTGCTTTTCTGAATTTTAACTTAACACCAGAACTTCAATGGTTCTATTAATCTTTTTTCACATACTTAAAGTGCATGTGCTTTTAAAGATAATGATGAGACTTACAATTTTAGATCCTTTTTTTTGTTTGATTATCTATCTAGCTCCAAGAATTGCTTGGCTGAAGAGAGAAATATTATACTTTTTTTTTGCAAACGGAAATCAAATATCAGTTTAATTCCTGGTTATTGAGATTTATGTTTAGTTGGATTGCATGCTTATTTGTAATGTACATTTAAAATTCATGGTATGTTAGAGCTCGTTAACTTTCAAACCAAGCCTACTAAATTCCTCTTTCTGTTTGAATTGACTCACTTTGCTCTGATCCCAAGGGGTTTATTTCAAACAACGGAACTGAGATACCTTTGAGTAATGGGTCTCTATCTTTACTTCTTTAAAAAGAGTGCTGTTTTTCAATACCCAAGAAGAAATTGTGAATATGTCTATGAGTTTTCCTGGTGTCTAACTTTGCATTTTAACATTGAGCATGCTGTTGTTACAATGTACTGTGTATTGTATTATGCAGCCTTATGCTAGAATTCTTCTGTAGATTTGAGCTAAATTAAACAGACATTAAAAATTAATTGTGGATACTAAGAATAATGTTTTCCATATCATTAATAAATGTATGAACAAACACTTTAGGTTCCGCAAATGAGATATTTATTTAACATTCCTAAGTGGATGATAGTCCCCAAAATAAATAGTTTGCTTGAAAATATTAACCACATAAAATTATCCTTGAGATATCAAAAAGTACCACTGACAGCAAATTAAAGCAGATGGTTTATTTGTCTTTGTCCCATCTCACCCCTGACCCCAGAGTGTTCCTCATCTGCATAGACACCACTGACTCCTGCAAGAATTGCATGCTGCCTCAGAGAGCAACTCTCCAAAGATAGGGTCTTGCTTTAGGTTTAAAGCATTAACATGACATCAGTATCAGTATCTTATCTGTAGGTTAAACCCCTAGAGAGGTTTTTGTTTGTCTGCTTTTTTTTCCCTCTGTGGTAATAATTAATGTAGTATTGGTATACTCCACAAAGTTAGAAACTATAAGTAAATATTATTTTTTACACTTTAATAAGACTCAGGTAGCGGCTCCTGGTTCATGTCATTGGAGGTCATTTACATGTCAATTGCTTAAAACTGTCCCCAGCCTACATAATAACGTCAAGGTAGTGAATTTATTAGTACTAAGAAAATGAATTCACCTGTTTGGTGTGGTGTCACATATTTCTGTAATTTCACTACTGGGAGATTAAGGCAAGAACATTCGAAACTCAATCATTCTTCTCTACACAGTAAATTTGAGGACAGCCTGGAATATGGGAGAAACTGTATCAAACAAGACAAAACAATCTTCTTCAAACAAGAGGAAATTAATTTATTATACTCTTGGTAAGAAAAGGCTTATTATAAATTTGTAAATATGCAGCAGAATTTTCATTTGGGAATATCCTGACCTTAGGGCTTTCACAGGTATGTGAAATTTTATTTTCAGATCAAAACAAGGATCCGATGGCAGGGAACTAAAGCCCCAGTGCTATTTTTCTTGCTCTCACAGTCCAGATGTTTTAAACATTAAAAGTTGCACACAGAAGGCCACAACTGGCCACGATGTAGAGAATAAGAGACTGGAGACTGACTGTCCCTGAGTAGGACTTCTGTTTTAAACCTCATCCATCCATAGCTCAGGGACCATTGTGGAAAAGGGAGCAAAACAATTCTAAGCACCAGGGTTGATGCATGAACATAAGGAAACAGAGGAGTTCAGGTCCCTGGGAACTTGCTCATATGGACTTCCAACAATAGTGACAACATGCATAGGACTTGCTGACTCAATCAGATGAAAACCTAGCACAGAAAGTAGGAAAATGGGCAGCAGGCTCCAACCCTAGCTAGCTGATTGCTGTGCAGTGAGAGTTGATCTTCTTTAAGGGAGTGATTCTAGATAGGCTGATAAGACTCTAGTAGATAAACTTACAAAGAGGGACATCTGGGTATAAATGATAGACTGGGTATACCTTAACATATATGACAGAATGCATGAAATATGATGGGACGGGGGGAGCTGATGAGGCAGTGTGGATGGAGGGGATCTAAATTTGATTAAGATCCCTTACATGAAATGTACAAAAAATCAATAAAATTTACATAAGACATTGAAAACACAGCCTGTGCACAGCTAGGTTGGGAGACGGGATGACTCAGCTTGCCTTGCATTGTCACTTCTGTACAACTACCAATTCATCATAGAACTTGGGAATTTGGCCTATAGACTTCACACACACACACACACACACAGATACACATGTACAGACATACACACATACACACACACACACACAAATAAAATAAAATAAAATAAATCTTTAAACAGAGTGTTTAGGAAATTCAAGTGGCAAGCTACTGTTGCTTAGGATTATTTTACCTAAGCATTGTCCTATGGGCCTATCTCTAGAAGCCAAGAAACAAATGAGTTCTAACCCTCAACAGGATATTGTAGTGTGAACCTAGGAATGTCACCAGTGATAATCTCTGTCAAACACTTCCACAATTCTACATAGTCATTTTGAAGAAAACATGCTCAGACTTCTTATTCCATTTGATTATAATCAATGTTCACTAAGCAACTTTTGATTTTTATTAACCATTTTCCATTGAATTCTCTAGAAGTTATATTTCAGGATCCCATTACCATCATTGTCTGGTACATGGAAAGCTTGCAAGTAATGAATGAGCAGTTTTTTTTTTCTAAATTTTTGTACATTTAAAAAAATCTTGATTGATAAGATTGAATAAATAAATTTGTAGCTTGATGTATTCATCAGAATCACAATGTATTTCAAGTGGAGGTATAGTATTCTAAAATAAAGCAAGATGTAATGTAATATCATGTGTATCTTAGGCAAACAGCAAAACAAGTCAAGATGGTGGAGAGGAAGTTTGTGTGAGTATGCTTTTTTAGAGGTCTAGAAGGTGTTTCTAAAAAGTGGTATTGAGACAAACCTCTGAAGGTTGTAGGGTAGCACAATATGGCAAATACAGAATGGCATGTGCAAAGGCCCTGAGGCAGCAGCATTCTTTTTACAAACAGGGAGAATATTCTGATGCAGGAAGCTGAGCATAACAAGTTATATAGGAATCACGTTTGACAGATTCTGTAGACTTCCAGGGTTGAAATAGTAGATTTTTATTATCTGACTTTGCTTTGGAAAGTCTATCTGATTGCCAGAATTATTTGAATAAGAACATAACAATGGTTTCCTTAAAGAAAATATTAATGGTTGTGTAGTGATTTTTGGTTAGCCATATGTGATACTTAGGACTCACCAATATATTTGAAATGATAATGTGTTTTGCTTGATTATTGTGTGAAATGTGAGACTCAATCAAAGCACAGTCCCATTTTTTCATTATATGAAAAAATGACATATGCTTTTATTAAGTGGTAAATTAAAATTAAGTAGAAAACAGGTAAGTTTGAATGTCATTGACCTCTCATTGCTAACAGAAATCAATGATTGGCTGGGAAGATTTTGTAGTAGAACTTATTTTTGTTTACCTCAAGAAAGTCCTAACATTTCTTTATTCCTACCAAATATGAATGTGCAAGCTTAAAATATCACAAATATAATTAGCTTTTATTTAGACTATGAATCTATGAAAGAGAATTATTTTATCCTTTTTTTAAATGTAGAATATTTAAGACTGGTGCTAATAGCTTAAGTTTGTGAAACACTTCCCTAACATGCACAAAGCCTTGGATAAAATCCCCAGAACCAAATAAAAAGGGCAATTTGGTGCACATCTGTAATTCCAGCACTTGGCATATAGTAGTAAAATGATCAGAAATTCAAGATTACCCGTAGCTACATAATGAATTTGAAGGCCAGCCTGGGCTACATGAGACACAGTCTCAAAAAATAATGGTCTTTTCTGGGCGTGGTGGCACATGACCTTAATCCCTGCACTGGGGATGCAGAAGCAGACAGATGTCCATGACATTGGGGCCAGCCTCATCTACATAGCCAGTTTCAGACCAGCTCAGGCTGCTGGGGAACCCTGATTTAAAGAAAAATGTTCTAACATGTTTAATCAGTTTTTTATTCAGTACAAATTTTACACACATGATTCATTTAATTTAATCCTTATAATAACAGCTGAAGTGTAGATACAGATGTCATTTTGTTAGTGATATTCTCATTTTATCAAGGAATACTTGACAATTGATAATGTTACTCATTTTCTTGAGAATTCACAAACAGTTTAGTCGCAGAGTTGGAACTCAGAAACAGAGTTCCCATCTGCATGCTCCGACCTTCCCCACTCTATGATATTACATTTCCCCGAGACTCATAATATTCTCTTAGAGAGGGCCTGCTTGTAGGCTGGCCACCACTAGTGAGATGACATTAGCTAAACATGATTACATCTTAATGTCCCCTGAAAGGATTAGACTAGTTAAGACATACCAAAGGGAAAAACAATTATCTATTGAAATATGAATCTCTTGATTAGAACTGGAAATTGTATCTTGATTTCAGGATGTTCATCTGGAATTTTAAGACATCTTAATGTAGTGATTATTTCTCAGAATGTGACGAAGAACCTCATGAGGATGCTTTTAAGAAAAGCTTTGGGTTGAGAGGCACAATTAAAACAGAATGCTTTCCTGGGGCCGTACATTCACTTAATTGGATCATTCTATAGAGGAACCTGGGCCTTAGGAAATTTTGACTCCATGAGAAATGCTTCCAATTGTGTTACATATGCCTGAGATTCCCCAAAGTCTAACAACACTTTTATGTCTGCCCATGTTAAAGTACCTTTGCACTATAGTGGGATACCTCTGAGTAACACATTTTACTAAATTGTCTTTCTTTATATTTTATTAAAAAGTCAAGTTTGGCATTGTACTTCAGGACAATGGCCCTCTTGATCACAATTTCCTGAAGGTCCCTTTAATGTGTAGTGTGCTGTGGGCATCCAGTCTCCAGAGACTGGCATTATCAGGACAAGTTGCTAATACCTAGCAACTGATTCTCCTTCTCCTAGTGCATATGAGATGTTCTTGCTTTATACCAATTACCTTAATTGGATTGAATTAGTTTCTCTCTTTTTAAAAATCTGATGTCTTCGGTGACTATTCAACTAAAAATACCGTTTATAAGTGTGTGAAAGGTGGCCAGCTGCCTTTATTCCCAGCTTAGCAGGAAGGTTTCAATTTTGGTAATTTTTGTTTTTCCTTCTTCTTTTCTCCTGTCTTTTTCTTTCTCTTCTTTTTTTCTTTAGTTTCCCTTTTTCTTTCCATTTTATTATTTTTCTTTTGCTCCTTCTCCCTTGTTTCTTCTTTTCTTTTATCTCTCCCCATTTTATTTCACAAAGTATCACATTGCAGCCCACATTGTCCTGGTACTTACTTTTTAGACCAGGCTGGTGGAACTTTATAAGTAGCCCAGGCTGGTCTTAAAACTGATGGTTCTCCTGCCTCAATCTCCCTATGCCAGGATTACATATTTAAGCACTACACTTGGTTCATCATATTTTTTATAAATAATAAAAATCATAGATCCTAGAGAAAAACCCATTTTTGCCATATACTTAAACCAGTGTGACTTCTTACTTTATTCTAAATGTGCATCTTGATATTTGCAGACAAGTGTGCATTTTACCCTTCATCAGAGAATTATAATTCTTTGTGTGAAATAAAGGAGATAAAGTAGAAATTATAAGGGAATAACATGATGCTTTTTTGGATCATTTTGAGACAGGATCTCCCTGTAGCCCCAGCTGTCCTGGAACTCACTATATAAACCAGACTGGCCTTAAACTCACAGAGATCCACCTGCCTTTACCCCCCTCCACCCCAAGTGCTGGGATTAATGTACCTCCACACCTAGCCAGATGAAAGTTTTAAAAGACCATTTCCTATTAAAAGTTACTAGTGATCTATGGAAAGATGATAGAGTCTAAATATAAGAGAGGAAATGTATAGGATCAACTTGGAAAATGTTGTCTAAAAAGATAGCAAAGAAGCTATGAAAACCCACAATGGTTTGGGCCAAAAAAATTCAAGAGATATTTTAAGGTTTACTAAATATGAGACAATGAATACCAACAAAGGTAATTGTAATGAATTTAAGTGAAAAATCATTAAATCCACAAAGTTACAATGAGTTTATAATATTTATGAGAAAACAAACATAACTGATTATCACAGAAGTATATACGTGGATCATCTCCCCTATTTAAAAAGGGATGCACAGCCGGGTGTGGTGGCGCACGCCTTTAATCCTAGCACTTGGGAGGCAGAGGCAGGCAGATCTTTGTGAGTTCAAGGCCAGCCTGGTCTACAGAGTGAGTTCCAGGACAGCTGGGGCTACAGGGAGACCCTGTCTCAAAACGACAAAAAAAAAAAGTGATGCACAAAGGGAATGGCTCATATGCTTATCCAGCTCTCCTCATTAAATATACCACTGAGTCGAAGATGGAGGGAAATTAAATTTATAGATGTATTCTTATGAATAAATGAAGATATGACTCAATTACAATATCACCATTTAACTTCTCTGACAATTTCCTGGATCTTAGCAATAAATGCCAGTGTTTGTTGTCATAAAATAAGAGAAACAGGCATTATGTATCCTACATTGAAAAGCACACCATTGCTCATAAACTAGTCTTGCTAAAACATCAAAACTTAAATGAATTACATTGTTCTAGGGATGTGGAAAAAGTAGGCTTTTTTTTTTTCTCTAGGATCTGTGTCCTATCTGCCCATGTGTATTTGGTTATGTTTACAGTACTGCATATGAGTTTCCTCCCATGATCAGACCTTAATTCCAATTAGACAGCTGTTGATTACTCCCAAGATAAAAGTGCCATGACTGCACTAATATCAATAGTTCGCTGGGCCAGTTATTGCTTATTAGGCTTCAGACCTGGGTAAGACCACTGACTGGTTTTCTACCTTGGCACCTTGTATAGTATCCAGCGATTTTGAAACAGATGGAGACTATATAGAATTCCAGAACTTCTCTCACAGAGAATAAGTGTCTGTGAAGGCTCATCTTCAATGCATCCTTTACACTTAGGGTGAATGCATCTCTTAACTCACCAGAATTCCCTTATCCAACAGATGGTGATTAACACAGAGACCCACTGCCTCAGAATATCTATCCCTGAATAAGACAGATGACAAATGTCTGCCACCCAAGGCTCAGGGATCATGTCAGAAGAGGAAATGGAAAGATTGAAGGAGCCAGAGGAGGTGGATGACCACAAGGAACCAAGTTTACAGGCACCTGGGAACTTTTACATGAACTCACAGCATTTATGACAGCATGCACAAGTCCTATGCAAGCTTACATCAGACAAAACCCCAGCACAGTCAGAAATCCCAATCCAGCCTAAGGAACTTGTGGTGATTGATGGCTGCTGGGAGGAGGAGACTCTTACAGGGTTGGGCTTCTCTGTGGGCCCAGTGGATAGATCCAAGCTGAAGGATATTAGGGGACAGAAATCATACTTTATAGGCTACATTACATATATAGAATAGTTAAAAAATTTGGGTGGGGGACAGTGGGTAGGTGTGGAGAGGGTAGTGGATTTAACTGTCATCAAATTATATTGCATGAAAATCACAAAATTCAATGAAAAATGGAGAAAAGGAATTATGATAAAAAGAAATAATAATAAAAACAAACTAAGATAACTTAAATAACTTGTCCAATAACACAGCTAGTAGCCAAAAATGACAATATCTTAGACTGGAGCCAGTTTTGTCTGGTAAGCTCTCTCACCCTCCACCTTTCCTCCTAATCTGGCAAATTTTGGATCATTGCTAAGGTACATTCAGAAAAAATAAACAGAATTCCTTTCGCCAGCATTTTCTCTATCCTGCCTTGTATGTGAGCACAGCAAGGCCTTTCTTACTTATTTTTATAGTGCTGTACTTGGTTCCTTGGCTTGACAGATTCTAAGATTTACTTTCAAGGAAAACTAATTAAGCATATCTTTGGTTACTTAGTAATTCTGAGACTTGAGTTCTTTTAGTGGTGCCATTAATTCATTGTGACCTTTCATTTATTAATTACAATTGCTTTCCTAATTTATTAAATTTAGGTTAGTATATAAATTTTAGCTCCATCTGGGTTTTTGTTACTTTTATTATTTGATAAAACATGCAGAGCCATGGACATTAAGACTTAGAAATACTAGTGGCATGCTTGGATTGGTTAATATCACCTGCTAGCTCCTCTTTCTTTGCTTCTTTCCAGCTCCATCCAGCACAGGAAGGAGTAGACGTTTGATTGGATTTGCCATTGGTTAGGTTAAGCAAGGATAACTCTGTGATCTCATTTAAATTTCTCATCACTAAAGAAATCTTGCCTGGTATTTTCTCCAATGTTGATGTTGATATTCTACTCATTTGGTTTTTTTTATTATATTTCATCTAATCCTTAACACAGATGAGCTATAAAGCACCATAAAATATATCACAGTTGAAACTCTAGACCTTCCCTCAACCCATGGGGATTTGTTTGGCAGGAGGCCACTCAAGCCGGTTTTTGATGCTTAGTTTCCAGTTTCTCTTTTAATTGCTGCCAAAATCTGAACACTTGGGAATTTAATTGCTCATTATAATTGTCACGGTGGTGTCGCAGACCCAAATAAAGACTGTTGCATGCAAAATATTTATGGATATTAATTTGGCCTAAACATGTGTATACTGAATTCCTTGTTTTTCCACATTATAAGGTATGTCTCACACAGACAGATGTAGAATATTGTAAAAACCTACTTGACTATCTTAGCCAACTGTCATCTATGTAGCACAGGATCTGCAGTTAACATCTAGAGGAGGTTCTAGGAGAACCTTGTCATATAACCCTTACCTTACATATTTTTTTCTTTGAAAGAACTCAACAGAAGAGACTGGCTCCCAGGCTGTGGATCACTGGGTAAAATCCTTCTCTTACAGTATATGAACTGGGAAAAATCAGCTTGCCACCCCTCACTCCTGCACATTCCTTATTTGTAAAATAGCTATGAAGTTTTAAATGGGTAAAGAAAGCATTCAGAGAAGCACTGAACACCCAGAAAGCCTTCAATATTAATTCATTTTTTAACAGATTAGCAGTAGACTTACTTGGCATCTCAAGTTGACTCATACCATACTCAGGATGGAAAGGAAGTTATTTTATATTATGAGTGGGCCCCAGACTGAGCAAAACCTGTTCCAAGGAAACAAAGGCTCAACCAGAAACTCATTCAGGTTTTTATAGGATTTTTTTTACATCATCCTTTGGACTACTCATATAGATGGATTTGAGGCTTCCAGTCAAGAAGTGCCCCTTAGGTTATTATAGGAAATTTAAGGAGTTAGCACTTCTTAAAGAAACAGGTAGTGGTGGTGGGGGAATTGTAGGGTAACTTTCCAGGAATATGCTGATGCCAGTACAATGTTAGTTATTTTAACAAGTAAGACACATAGTAGCATGTACTTCCTAAAATACCACTAGAGGGGCACCATTTTCTTTGGCTCTTGTCTGTCTTGTCTTCCCTTAGACTGAGACTAAGCTCAGGGTAGCCTTTATGATTTCAGTCCAAGTAAAAGCTTCCAAAGTCCTAACTGTTACTTCTGTAAGCATCAGGAATCCATAAATTCTTGTCAAATACTTTCGATAGCACCTTCTCATCTACCACACAGAACACATTATACTGATGTCATAGTTTATTAGTTCTATCATCAAATTAAGTATTTATATTATGACCCCTCAAAAAGCAAAATGGCTCCTACAAAGTTTACCATGGCTGCTTATAAGAATTTCAGGTACTGTTGTCTGGGAGATAAATAGACTTGGGACCCTCTCAATGGGAGTGAATCCATGAGAACCAGTATAAACTTGTAAACTCAACCAAATGCACAGGGCTGGAGAGGACGTAGAGCCTAGAGAAAAGCCTATTGGGTCATATCTCTAGACAAATAAAAGTTCTTACCATACACTAACTACTGAAGCATGTATTTACAGACAAGCATATTGTATGGCACTCATCAAAAAAAGTTACTCTGTGCAAAAGATGGAGGCCACTGCAGAATCTGACAACTGTATAGACACAGAATATATATCTGAAAAATCCCCATTCCAAAGAGACATAGTTGGCATGGGTCCCATGTCCACACACAGAATGAGGGGTAGAGAGGAAACCAATGCATCCCTCAATTCTCACCAGTAATGCTTCTGTACACAATAGCATGTGAGGCAAATAGAAGACCACAACTAGTCAACCTCCAAAGAATGGGAGACTACAGAGTATATATCCCTGGATGGGGCCGCTATATTGAACCTCAGCTACCTGCTGCTCAGGGATCAGTATGGAAGAGGGAATGGAAAGATTTTAAGTGCCAGGGCTGGTGCATGAATGTAGAGAGGCAGTGACTTAAAACCGACTGTAAGCTTTTACATGTAAACCTGTGGCAATGTAGGCATCAGACATGGGACCCATGCCAACTGGGACAAGTCTCAAAGCAGAGCAAGAAAAATGGGTGGAAGACTGACCTGGAATGAAAACTACAAGAGACTGCATACTATTGGATGAGAAAGATTATGCCTTACCTAGGATTTCTAGATGTGCTGACTAGACTCCAATGGATCTATTTGCACAGAAGAATGTCTGTGTTTGGGAACTTGACTGGATAGGGCTTAGTTTCAATGTTGTGATGCATGAATTCTGATTGGGGGGGGTTGGAACATGGAGGGGACTGGGTTTGTTTGGGAACCATTGTATGAGATGTACAGATGCTCAAAAAATAACGAATAATAACGAAAGAATTGCAGTTTCCCACAGGGTGGGGATATCTCTTCCCTTTTACAGCAAAGGCAATGTATGTGAGGAACTTTACAACAAGCCTTCTCTTCTGTATTGGTTAATGTGCTCTAAAGGAAGCAAACTCATCAAAGAAATATACAAATTGGATGTATATTCATTTTATAAGGAGGATTTATTATTTGACTTACAAGATAGAGTCTACATAGTCCAACAATCCTGTGCTACGAAGGGGAGGCTAAGAATCCAGTGGATGTCTGTAGTTCCAATCTGTCGCTGAAGGGCTGAAGGATTCCTGAAGATTTGCTGGTCTTCAGTCTATGTTGGAACCTGAAGAAGTTAGTTCTTAGACAGGCAAAGAATGCTACAGCAACAAGAGAGAAGTGCTCACCAGTGAGAGTGAAGGCAAGCAGGCTGAAAAAGAGAAATCCTCCTTCTTCCATGTCCTTTTATATAGGCTGCCATCAAAGGTGCTGCCTATGCTTAGGGTGGGTCTTATGGGTTTAAATCATCTTATTAAAATATTCCCCACATTTTTAAAAATACAGTTATTGATGAATTGTGTATTGCATTCATTGTCTTTCAGTCCAATGTAGACACATTCCCCTCTCCCTGCCCCCACCCCACCCCTGTTCATGCCTTCTGCCATACATGTCTTGCATCTTTCAGTCTTTCCAAAGTTTTTCCCTGCAGACACTTGTTGTTTTAGGCAGAGTTTAACTGTATCAGTTTTTTAACCCAGTCTTTATGTTGTTGTTTTTTCCTCCCCTTTGTATTGCTCCAACATATGCCTATATAGCCATCTCATATGCATCAAAATTATGACCTCTGAGAATAAACTGTATGTTAATTGCAAAATATGTTTAAGAATTCACATTTTCCCCCTTTAATTTTATATTATTCTAAAATACTAATACAAAGCTTTTACCCATATACCATAATTACAGAGTCTGAAAATGAGTGGTAGGTCAATTCTAGAGCCTGTTAAGAAATTTACATTATAACAACACAGTTGCTTTCAGATGAAAAGAAAAGGCAAGCTGAAAAACATTATTGTTATATTTCTTTTTGTCTGTCCCACACATTTTAATTAATTCCAGATCCAGTCAAGTTGACAACCAAGATCAGCTATCACACTGCCTTTTTACTCCTTTGTGTTTGGACTTGCTTTTGCTGGAGTATCCAAGGCTACTAGATCAGGGCTTGATCACTCACTGCTTATTTTTCTGTCTCTTATCCCTACTGATTTCAGTAGTACTTGACCTACTGAATCTCTTCCATCTTTTCCTTCTATTTCTTCTCTTTCTTTCCTTTTTTATGAAGATCCTCCACCTGGATTCTGCCATGATGGCTGTCACTTTTTCATCTGATTATACTGGTCAAAAGAGACTAGAAAGTAAAAGGTCCATGTCCCCACCACAGACAAAGCCACTTTTCAGAGTTTCTGGGAATATACTTATTCTCTGTCCTAGTTTGCTTTCAATTGCTGTGACAAAACACTCTGACCAGTGCCAACTTGGCAAGGAAAGGTTTTATTCATCTTATACCTCCCTTGTCATGGATAGTCACTGAAGGAACCTAAGGTAGGAACTCAGGGCAGGAACCTGGAGGCAGGAGCTGGAGTGCAGGCCATGGAAGAACATTGTTTACTGGTTTGTTCCCCTGGTTCTTGCTCAGCCTCCTTCTTACACAATACAGGACCACATGCCAGGGAGTGACACCACCAACAGTGAGCTGGGCCCTCCCATATCACTCAACGATCAAGAAAATGCCCCACAGGCATGGGCAGCGGCCAGTCCAAAGAATGCAATTTCTCACTTGAGGATCCCTTTACCCAGGAGTGTCAAGTTGACAGCTACAGTTGTTCAGTACATTCTGGAAAGCAAGACCTTGATGTCTGCTGTCTTGTGCTTCAAACTATATTCTAAACTTGCACTACATTAACATAAAGAATAGCTTTTTAAGATATTTGTCATTTGCAAATAAGCTTTTAATTGTTCTTAGAGCCACACCCAGGTGACCAGAGCTGAAAAATGACTTTGCTAAGTAAGAGTCCATGAGCTCAATGTTATGTTGTGATCCTTGATGTTAGAGAGATGACTGGGGCAGAGAACATGATGGGGAGCCATGAGATTTTTTTTTATTTTTGTCTTAATGAGACAGATGGCCTGGACCTGGCTATATAGACCAGGCTGGCCTTGATCTTCCAGTTAGCCACCTGCTTCTGCCTCCAGAATGCTTGGATTAAAGACACATGCCCCAGCCTGGCCCCATTAGAATTTTTGGATACTTGAATTATACAGAAGACAGCAGGCATGGTGGCACACGCCTTTGATCCTAGCACTCAGGAGGCAGGCGGATCTTTGTGAGTTCAAGGCCAGCCTGGTCTACAGAGCAAGTTCTAGGACAAGCTGGGGCTACAGGGAGACCCTGTCTCGAAAACACCAAAAAAAATTATGCAGAAGACACACAAATGAAAATATTGGTTGATTGAGACATTTGCTCCATATGATAAGAGCCTAGTATTGTCAGAAATTCAATTCAGGGTGAAGAAATGGCTCAGCAGTTTAAGAGCACTGTATTCTTGCAGAAGACCCAACTAAGATTCCCACTACACACATGGTGGCTAACAACTGCCTGTAGTTCCTATTCCAGGGGATCTGATGACCTCTTCTGACTTTGGTGGACACTGAATGACATGGTGTGCACCTACTTACATGTAGGCAGTACACTCATACATATAAAATCAAAATAAAAAGGAAATAGAACACAAGTCCTAGATAAATCTTGAATTTGTTTTTCATTTCAGCATATGGTACTATGTTTGTCCACAATATATTGTTTCAATTATTTTGGTCTTATTTCCTTTGTTGTTCTATTGAAGAGGCTCAGAGTTTGTACTATCAAACATTTTTTTTTTTCTGTTAGTCAACCTGATACTCTGTATACTTCCCATTCTACCCCATGAGGGAATATCCAACTTGAGAGTCTTCCAGATAATGTCCTTACTAAAACTGAGGTTTTTCTTCATTACAATGCAGAACTTCATTTAAAGGCTCTGGAATATTCTTTCAGCTAACAGGAAGTTACCCTGCTCAATTCGCTGAACCAAAGATTGTTCAATGGGGGGTCTTTTCAGGTTTTCAGTGTCCACCCCATTTTTATATCTTCATAGCTGAGAAAATATAGTCCTAGTCTCAATGACCGAGGGAAAAAAAAAAACAAAACAGTCAGGAAATCTTGCAACCCTACTTTATACCTTCAAGATGGATCTAAAAAGAATTAAAATCCAATTACTTTGTGTCTTCATTCATTCATTCATTCATTCATTCATTCATTCAATTATAAACTTCCTTTCCCAACAATAGTCGACAGCAAGTTACAATTTAATATTTTAGTGAGAAGGCAAAGAGGAGATAGGTTTCCCAGGAATTATATATAATATATATGTATACATAAATTTTATTTTTATTACTATTTTGTTTGGAGACACAGTCTCCCAATAAGCTACATCTTGCCTAAAACTTGCTCTGTAGGCCAGGTTAGCCTCAATCTCACAGAGATATACGTGCTTTTGCCTCACAAGTGCTGGGGCAAATATTAAGTATTACTATTTTTGTACATGTGGTATACATATGTTCATGTTTGCATGTGGGTGCAGTTGTATTCATGTGTTGATGGGTGTGGACACTAGAGTCAGTGTCACATGTTTTGCTCCATTCTGTTCCACTGTTTGTTATTTTTTCATCAGGGAACACTACGTAAGATTTATGTATGAAATACACAAAAATTTCACCTCATTATTTGAGACAGGGTCTGACTGAGCATGCAGCTCATGGATTCTGCTAGGCTGGCCAGATATCTTCAGGGACCCTTCCATCTCCTCCTCTTCAGGGCTGAGATTACAGGCATGTCTACTACATCAGGCTTTTTAAATTAAACGTTGTAGATCCCAACTCGGGTCCTTTACCAAATAAAGCATTTCTCCAGCTCCCTTATCTATTTATTTTTTTCATGGTCTCAATCTACTACATTGTGATAGAAGAGAACAATAGACTGTTTTAGTAGCAGCTTTTAGATTCCCCTGGCCGTATGCATACATTTAAAAACTACATATTTGTAAAAGAAAATTTCCTTAAGCAGTCTGTTTCTTAAGAGCCCTATCTATGAACATTTGGCTTTAATTCTTGCTTGTGTCATGTTTTTACATAGTTTTCCGAAAGGGACTTCAAGCATGGTTCCTGGGGTAGCAGGGGCTGAATGCCTTCCTCTGGTGTTTCCTTAGGTTCCAAGCTCTTGTGTCCTAATGCTGTTCACAGGCTGCCTTCAAGTCTTTGCTGTCCTAGCTTCTGTTTTGTTCCCAGCATTGTTGCTCCAGTGTAGGGGATAACTTTAAATGGCTAAACCAAGATCTTAAAAAGTGTCTCTTAATTACAGTAGTGTAATTATCAGGCCTTTCCACTGTTATTAAAAATTAAGCCACACATTTCCTGCAGCATGGCTGGATTTAAAGACTACCCCTTAAGTAGAAGATGACTGTTTTTTAAACAAAGAGGCTCAGGTATAGTACTGTGTAATTTCGCTAATCCCATTGGCGAATGCAAATTTTCCAAGGTATTCTTAAAAATAATCGGCTGAACAAAAACACTGTCAGAAATCCCAGACTAATTTTTGTTCAATTATAGATAAATATATGGAACAAAGAAATATATATTTATGAAAATTTATTGAAATTATATACATAGCAATTAAAAAGAAATATCTATTTCTACATATGCTTTATAAACCCTCCTCACGGTGTCATCATTTTAATATGTGATGTTTTCATAACAATAGCAAGTAACAAAGTTCGCAAAGAGAAAAAATTCTTAGAACTGGTCCACTTAAATATTTCGTTCAGTAATCTATTTCCAAAGAAAAGCCAGTGTAAAATAAAATGGATCCACAGAGAAAATTGACATAGCTTTCCATTAATTTTGAATTGGGGAACAAAAAGATAGAGATTTAGAGTTAGAAACCCGGAATTTACATTCTTGACTCCAGTGCTGATGATAGTGGGCATGAACTTTTGAATGCACTTTAGATGAAAGTAACAATTTGAATTAAATAGCACATTGGTTTCAATGAATATTCACAATGAGTTTTTTTTCCTTTCTTAAGACATTTTAATCCTTTAATTCATTTTCACACATCTATTCATTCCTTCCCTGTGTTTATAGTGATCTTAGCACACAAGCACAAATAGAAATCAACCCAATAAACAATAGCACATGAATTTAAAATTGTATTTAAAGTCATTGTAGAATCATGAAAGATTCTAGTCATTTAATATTTTTATAAATATATCAACTAAGAGTACATTCTAAACATTCTAAACCTATTAGCTTTTTCCCAAGATGTGCCATTTCTGAATAGCAGTGGTTAATATTAAGCCTCTCCACCCTTAACTGTAGCAACTGAATTGCTTTTATTTTCCTTTATTAGTTGTATTCAGCCTCATTTTAAGTATACAAAAGTAAGGAAATTGAAGTAATAATTCGATTTTTTTTTTTTTTGGTCTTTTTGAGACAGGGTCTCCCTTTAGTCCCAGCTGGTCTGGAGCTTGCTATTAGATCAGGCTGGCTTTGAACTCACAGAGATCTGCCTGCCTCTGCCTCCCTAGTGCTGGGATTAAAGATTAAAGGTATGCACCACCACACCTGGCTATAATTGGAATTTTTAACAATTCAAAATGAGACAATTTTCACAAACTTTTTACAAAGCAGCAAGAAGAGATTTAAACCTCACTCAGAAGTATGTATATATATATATATATATATATATATATATATATATGAAATACATATAAATTAAGAAAATTTAGTCATTTGTTTTGTATTAAATTCTTTTTCTTGCCAGTACTTATTTTGTTGTATTCTGTAAAACTAGTAAAATCAATTCAGACAATACAAACATTTACAAAAACTTTAAAAGTATGACTTCTGTGTGAATTATCTTGAAAGCAAAAAAATCTAAACCTGTAACATAATTTCAATAATTATAAAAGTATAAGTAAACATAAATACAACTGCTGAACATTCTCAGACAATGAATTACTTTTTCATTGCTAGTCCGTTGCTCTCATTTGTTTTACATAATTGTAATATTTAATTTTATAGCATATCTCTAAAATATTATATTCTCTAATACAAGCAATGGGGCTTGTTAAAAATCCATGTAAACCATATTCATAATAAGTATATAAAATCTCTCAAATTTAAGATGCTTTGTTTAAGGATTTATTTAATGCTGAACATTTTGAATTCTCCCATTACATTTTACTGTTATGAAAAGCTTCAGTGAACCTGTCTAAGTTCTTTTCAAAGAACAATTATTTTGGCAGAAGTATTTGAAAGGGCATTTTACATGGTAACTGTAAATATAAAAATATTTTTTACAAAGCAAAACTATTCTATTTTGTAAATGTGGATATTAACTGAACTCGACAATTTAGTGCAAAAGTAATTGTAGAGTGTGCTTCTATCTGTATTAATGAAGTAACGTGATGTTTTAATATGTCTAAAGTATGTGATGCTTAAATTGGGATAAGCAAATATTCCTCAAGATCTTTTAAAACTTTTTGTTATAATCTCATATAAAAAGTAAATAAATCATAAGTATTTAAGTCCATAAACTTTCATAAGATGAATTAATCATTACCTACAAACCCACTTCTCTCTCCAATTACCCAAGGACTTCAAACACTGTGGATTACATTACTTACTTTTTAAATAAGGCCTGTATTTAAAGATACCATATAGGTGCCATAAAGTTCATCCCTTTAAAATTCTTTAGTGTTCAGCGTATTCACAACGTGGTGTACTAGTCACCACAAATTCCAGTATATTTCCTTCTCATTTCCCAGGAATCAAATTCCCATTAGCAGTCAGTCCCCATTCCCCCTCTCTCCAGCCCTTGGCAACTGCTAATCTGCTTTCTATTGATTTGCCTAGACTAGGTATTTCATATGAATGGAATTATAAAACGATATCTTTTTTTTTATGGCTTTTCTCACTTAGCATAATGTTTCATGACTTATCCATACTGGACAATGTATTGAGACTTTCCTCTTTATAGACAGATAATAGTCCTGTGGTATTGAGATACCACACTGTTTATCCATTTGTCATTTCATTGACACTTAGTTTGTTTCCACTTTGTGTCAGCTGTGGATTATGCTGCTATGAAAACCTGTGCCTACATTTTCATGTGGACACATGTTTTAATCACATTATGATGCTCATATAATAAAAGCGTAATTGCTGTGTCCTATGACTGTTAATTATACTTTGCATTCATATGGGTCAAATGATAACATTTCAAGGCAGTACTCATTATTTTCCAAAGAGCCAGCATCTTTTTAATTTCACATGACAAATGTGTGACCATTCTGGTCAAAATGCACCTTCACCAATACTACTGTTCTTCTTTTTGGATTTCATTTTCTCACCAGGTATGGAGTGATATTTCGTGGTGGTTTTGATTTGTATTACATCAAAGATTAATACTGTGAATATTTTGAACTTTTATTGGCAATTTTCTACTTCTTTGCCAAACTTTTCAAAAATGTTTGCCCATTTAAAGCCATGGGGGAAGGGCGTCTTATGGAGTTGAGCTTGAGTTGTTACATATAAATCTTTAATCAAATATTATTTACTTTCTTCTCTTTATCTGTGAAACTTTATCTGTGAACCCTTGATTCAAAGTCACAAAAATGCTTCACTTTGAAGAGTTTTGAAACTTTAGCTCTTATGTACCTCTATGATAATGTTGAGTTGATATTGAATATTTCGTGTCAGGAGTCTGACTTTACCTTTTTGCCTCATTTCTGGAAAGTCCATTCTTCTTTTCTATTGAATTGTCTTGCTTCCTTTATCAATATTAAATTGACAGTAAATTTAAACGTTATTTACCAGAGTCTCAGTCAATTCTTTGATATGTTTGTATTCTAATATATATAATTACATATATAATTTTAATATATAATATATAATACATAATACATATTATATATAT
>VZQC01012828.1:1491738-1506558 GCA_009823505.1 Rhizomys pruinosus
TTGTCGTTTTTCTTTTTTTTTGGTCTTTTTGAGACAGGGTCTCCCTGTAGCCCCAGCTGTCCTGGAACTCACTCTGTAGACCAGGCTGGCCTTGAACTCACAAAGATCCGCCTGCCTCTGCCTCTCAAGTGCTAGGAAGTGCACTCTTAATAATATCGAATCTTCCTATTTATGGACATAAGATATTTTCCCATTTAAAAACATTTCAATTTTTGTGATTCTTCATAGTTTTCAGTCCCTTTAGTTGAATTTATTTCTGAGTATTTTTTTTTTCCTTTTTGATGTTTTTCTAAATGAAACTGACCTCTATATTTCTGGATTGTTCATTTTAGCCTTTCCCGTTTGTGAACTTAATACAAATGGAGTACCTGAGTGTTTTCTTTGCATATTTTTTGCTTGACTCCACATTATGAGATGCTTTCATGTTACTTCATGTTTGTAGTTCTCATTCGTATTTTTGTGTAGCTTTCGAGTGTAAGACGATATTGTAATAAATACACTTCATTTTATGTTGTATCTCCCGTTTTCACTTTGAGAATATTTGGAATGCTATCCTTATCGTGCTTCCACAAGACTTCAGATGAATACATTACACTTATTTTCAGATTTGGAACTGCAGGACCAAAGACATCTGTGAATGGTCAGCTATTACAGCTATGGCTCCATAATTTTATAAAGGGACTCTAACAGTTTACAGATCCATCATCAGTATTTCAAATGCTCTTTGTAGTAGAATACCCATCCTATATGGTGAAACTTTTCTTTGAAGCATTTCTAAATAGGTAGTGGTACTTGGTTATGACTTAAAGTTTTATTTCACTGTATAAGTACCACACACTAACTGATTGCACAACTGGAGCTCCAAAGTTTTATTTTACTAGTGTATAAATAGTGTAGAATGTAAAATATGATTTTGTATGACTATTTGAATTTATTTTATGAAATACTTTTAATTACTATTTTCCCTTTTCAATTGGGTTGTCTTTTACAATTTATTCATTTT
Organism: Rhizomys pruinosus; assembly: GCA_009823505.1. Taxonomy (NCBI): domain Eukaryota; kingdom Metazoa; phylum Chordata; class Mammalia; order Rodentia; family Spalacidae; genus Rhizomys; species Rhizomys pruinosus. Next base: position 1,492,742 of record VZQC01012828.1, read on the forward strand.
AGCATGGATATAAATAATAATTAAAATATATTGTACTGGGGCTGGAGTGATAGTCCAGCAATTAACAGTACTGGTTGCTCTTACAGTGGACCCAGGTTCAGTTTCTGGCACCCACATATCAGCTAGCAGCCATCCTTAAATCCACTTCCAGGGGATCTGATACTCTCCTCTGTGCTGTATGGGTATTATATTACATGAATGCCCTTACATGTGTGCAGGCAAAACATTCATAAACATAAAATAAATAAATCAAAAAAATTATAAGATGTTTGTTACTTCGACAAGAATGGAAAATTTAGTCATTGAAAAGAATATAATTTAGAAATAGATTTTATATGTACTGCAACTTAATGTATAGTAAAATGGTTCTAAATAAGGTAGACATTTAACATATATAATACTTAATTCAATACTTGACATGTGGTTACATCATATGTAGATGTCATCTCACATGCACTATATATCTAAATGTTCAATACACAATAATAAACCTTCCCCAAAGCTACTGAAAGATGCATTCCTGGCTTTAAAAGACACTTCACATTTCGTTAACTGAAAAAAAATATAAATTGAGCTACATTAAATATAATATTTTCTTCATAAAAAAATAGAAATGTGAGAAATCCCAACACCAAGAATAAAAGGGAATTTCTAATGCATATGCCCAGCAAGTTGTGTTATGACAAAAAAAAAATGGTTCCAGATTTCAAATTATTTTATATCAGTTTTGGGGATTTTCAAGATTTTTATTTATAAACTTGATTATATGTGAAAATGACCTTTTCTTTAATTTGACCAAAAGAAAAGAGAAAGATGCAGGTAACAATAGTGGATTGGATACCAGTGGGCATAAATTAATTAACTTTTTTACCTTAGAAGCAGACAGTATACTCATACACATAAAATAAATAAATAAATAAATTTAAAAAAGAAATCATTAATCTCAGTTATATAATCTTCTACAATCCAGTGAATATATTTATAACCTGGAAATAGAAACAATGCATTAATAACAACTATATTTTAATATTTAGTCTTTTTGTCTCTAAAATGTAAAACTATTTTATTGCCAAATATTACCACAGTATACAAAACTCAAATGTGTGAAAAGATTCTAATACATATTTAGTTCAAAATTTAATTTAATTTAATTTTCTTAAAGTTATATAGAATTGTTGATTTTAACTGTAGTTATTTTAAGAATTGTAGCAAAAATGTAAGTGTCCTTAAGAAAATTCAGTCCATGAATGCTAGAGTATTACATACATAATACAAACATTTATGAAGTTTAAATTGCTACTGGTATGTATAGTTGATTTAATATTTCTCTAAAAACTAGATGAAATTTTTAACAACTGGACTTATTCATTTTTAAATAAAGATATACTTATGCATACCTACAATTCAAAATATCATATGTAAGTGGTGTTGTAAATATCTGAATATAAAATCTGATTTAAAATTCTGGATCTTTTATCATTATGCTTGCCCTCATCTATTTTACCACATGCTGCCTTATTTTTGAACAAGATAATCATCCTATACATCTATGATTTGGACTTTACTGAATGTCTCTCTTAAATTTAAACTGTCTTCAATACACTTGAGATTATTTTAGACAACTAATTATTAGTCTACAAAAACCATAGCTTTTGGGGTAGTTCTGTGTGACATATTTTTTTTCTTTTTATTTATTAAAAAATTGATAAAAAAGTCTTTTGTGACAGGGGTATCATAAGATAAGACTTGGAGTTTGTTGCTCTTGAATTCGACTGTCAATTTTAATGAATCCTACCCAATTAAAGCAGTGTGCCTATTTTTCATGAGCTCATGATCAATATCATCGATTTTATTTTTACATCACCTCATAGATGTAATTTTTCTCAGGATGTGGGGGATTAATGTGATGTTTTAATGTGTTTCAGAACTGTGAGAAGCTAGAAAATAATTTTGATGACATCAAGCACACGACTCTTGGTGAGCGAGGAGCTCTCCGAGAAGCAATGAGGTAAGTCTGGGTCACCATAGCAACAGTCACAGATGTGGTAAAGAAAAAGTCATTCTTCATTATTGGGGGAACAAATGAGTTCATTGCCACCATTCAGCTCTGTTCTCTAAGGTATTAATTTGTCAGTGCAGAGACTTCCCTTGAGGCTGTACTTTGGTTTTGAGGCTGCATAAATGTTAAGCCTCAGTGCACAGTAAAAAATGTAAATGTTTAATTTGTTTCTTAAAATGCTTACGGGGTGTCTTGTTTTATATTTATACTAAACTGTGTGATTGAATGAAAATATTGTTCATCTAAATTCTGCCCATGTATAAGAAACTAAACACTTTGCAACACTGGCTTAACTGAGCAGTGTTTCCTCCTAATTAATATTTAATTTTAAAAGAGGTACTTAAAATTTCATCTTCTGTTAGATTTTATAATATTGTATGATAGTATTTTTAAAGTGATTCACATTTTCTCACTATTACAAAGCACACAATGCATTTCCTCTTGAATACACTACTCTACAATAAGCCTTTTTTTTCTTTTTCACTTTTATCACTATTTAAATTGTTTCTGAAATCCCAGATTCGATGGCTTCCTAGTCTCTTTTAGTAAATAAAGCCTTCTTTAAGTCTTTTGAACAGAATAAAGAAAGTTTTTTGTATGTTTGTTTTTACTAGAACTTAAAAATATTGTGTAATTAACCCCATCTTTAGAAACTTGGAGTGGTACCGTTTCTAACATTTCTGCAGAGAAATAGCATATTTACCTTTCTTTTGCTTATGGAACCATATTAATTTCTAAAAAAAAAGTCTTTGAACCTAATGTTATATTTTATGGCTTGGGCTACAAAACCCTAAAATAAGGAAAAATGGAAACTTAGATTAGATACAGTCTAGTTATTGCTTGAACACAGCTACCATATACTTTAGTTTAGAAGCCTCTCTCATTTAGCAGCCTCCCTTTTACCATGCAAGCAGCGGGGAGAAAGTAATTAAATTTAATAGAAGCTGCCCTCATTTTGAAGCCACTTCTATTTAAAACCACAGGGGGAGGTAATTAAATTTAATGGAAACAGTAGCTTCTACACAAAGATACATGGTACTTCTGTACAGATGATTATGATGTCACAAAAAGAGGAATAATATATTACTAGTACGGAAGAGAAATTACCAGCTGGAGCAAGGGAGCCTATTTTATTGTTAATGTCTTTACGAATAAAAAAGATGGAAAAATAAAACTGAGTACACAGTAGAGAATTTGTGTATGTATAAAATATAATCGGACATTTTCAGAAAGTTTACGTTACTGAAAATAGCTGTAAATTAAAAAATAAGGAGTAAAATGTACTGTGGACAAGTCTAATGCAGAGATAATGAATGAACTCCTGTTCTTGAGTTTGTTCTTTATTCATTATTGAAGAATACACAGTTATAAATTGAACATGCCATTTATATAGTGCTTATATTATTAGTTTTGAATACATTAAATGTGCATACTAATATTTATTTAGAAAACTATTATTTTGGCTATTTAATTACTATTCATCTTGAAATAATTGCATACACAAACAGGAAGACAAAGAGGACCCCAGATCTCATGCTTTTGAATAAAAGAACTGAAGTCCAAATACATAGAATTGAAAAGGGGCTATGTGAATGGACATGTCTGTGAATGAGGGAATTCAAGGAACCTAAGGATGTGTGAGCAGTGCAGAAAAAAAAAAAAACATAAATTGAATGGTAGGATAACTATTTATGAAGAGATTATAAAATTCTACCAAATTTTGTAAGAAATACCATTGTAGGACATTTTTGAATTCTTGCTTTTAGAAAAAAGTAGGTATGAGTGGATGGGGGGAAAAAAAAAAAAACAGTCTTAATTACCTAGTTGACCGACCTGGTAACCACCCAGAGCTTTGAGGGAAGGCAGTAGTCCAGGCAATTTAGTGTAAGATTTAATCATGGTAATGAAACGTTTATACTTATATTGCATATTGTATATGCATACACACAGACACACATGTGTACACATATTAATAAATAACTGGGCTCACTAAACACAATGACATATTTAGTAAACAACAGCATTCAATGGCTTAGTTTACTGTGGACAGACCATGTCTGTTTTCAAAGCCTCAAGAGCTCAGCCTTTCAGAGAGAAGAATCTGGAAACAAAGAAGTCACAATGTGATTTATGCATCAGGAAAAACACAAGAAAAATGGATTCCCTCTTCATATGTCATTAATCTGCTTCATATGAAGTATAGCTGGACCAAAGTCAAGTATGGAAAAGTAAAAAAGATTGACTGAGTCTCTCAAAGATGGACAGTGCTGCAATTCAATATCACAGTACAGAAGGAAGGAAGAGAGACTGAGAGATGCAAGGTGTGCCTCAAAAACAGTAAAGATGTGGTGGAAAGCAGACTTCTTCAAAGCTTTGTGAATGAATTTTACTTTTTAATCACTAAATGCACACAGTAGAAATTTTCTACCCATAATGTGTCTCCTATGTCAAGAATTCATGAGCAGAAATGGAGCAGATGCAGTTTCATAGAGGTAGTGGGAGGACCTCAGGACCTCAGAGTAAGTGAGGGGCAGTGCAAGACAGGTGGGAATAATTTGCCTGAAGCCTCAGCTAGCCAAGTGGCTGGATTCAGGAGACTCACTAACAATATGCTCCTTAACATATGGTGGTCAACTTTATAGAGTCTAGTTTCTGTGATAAATCATCTAATTTATATCAAGGAATCATTGCAGATTATAAGGATGATAGTGACATTATCAAATTTAAAGCTACATAGTTAATGCTATTGCACTGTAGGGTTATTATGGTACAGGGACAAAATACCATGTAGAGATAGAGACCATTCTTAATTTGCTTAATCAATAGTAACTGTAATTCAGAAACATTCCAGGCTTGCATGTAAGAATGATACTGTCTTTGTCCTCAATGATCTAGTTATCTAGTTGAGTGGAAAACTAAGAAAATTAGGTCCACATGGCAAGCATTCCCCCCCCCCCCGCATATCCTAAGCAATTCACCCCAGTTTGCTGGTGTGCCATAGCTTGGCTTTGGAGGGATCCACTTCTCTCACCACTTAATTTCTTCAACAGCCCTTGGATGACTTCTGCTGTCCAGGAGGAGCTGAAGTATGCCTGACTGTCATCAGAATAAGGACCTTGGCTCCAGGCCTGGGACCTTTCTCCAGTTGGGCACTTCCAGTTTTACTAAGTGTTTCCTATATTTGTGAGCTTGGAACATAAAAGAGGATTCTATCCCTGCTCAGTCCTTTGCAAACTCAGCTGGTTTCTCTTTCTGGACAGCTTTTGCTATATAGTCTTAAACCTGCCTCTTGCTCAGTATGCAAGTTCATGAATTATCTTCAACCCTTCCCAAGATCCTGGATGTGAGGATGCACCCAGCCTGAAGCCCTGCTATGTAAAGAGAACAGGGGCTATGGTGCTCTCTGGAATATGCTGAGTACAAATTCTTTGACTAGTATAGTCACTGAGAGAGGTCAAGAGAAGAAGGACGAATGAACATGCTTTTGCTTTAATTATGAATCTGAGGTAGTGAAGATCAACCAACATAAATGTTCAGTAGGAAAAGGAAAAATACAATCCTCAAACTCAGGACAGAAGCTAAGTGTGAAGTGCCTATTTGGAGTTTGTTTTCATTTTGACATCTGTTGCCATGGGAAGTCATGTAATTTCCTGAAGTAGTTCATCAAATCAGAGAGAAAGAAAGAGAGAGAGAGAGAGAGAGGGAGAGAGGATGCCTTAAAATAGTGAAGTTAAGAAAATATGTGTTAGAAAGTAAAATAGTTCAGGTTTTTGCATTCTTTTAAACATCTTCAGCAGAGTAAGGCTGAACTGTTATGTGGGCCATCTGAGAGAAAAAAACCCTTACTGGGGAGAGGGATTCCTGCCAACTGCTGTGTAGCCCATGGAGCCATCCAGAGCATGACCACCCAAATGTCACTTTGAGGTAGACTTGTGTATCTGTCTCTAGGTGTTACAGCAGCCAGCCATGTGGCTACCCAGAATGTCACCGGTTTATTGCAAAAATGAAATGTTTAATTGATTTGTATTTTAAAATAACTTTGTTTCAAAACTAGCTCATAGGATGATCGGCAGTGATTTAGATGCTACTACCCTACAACGAGGGTGAGTTCCTGTTGCTAGAGGTATGTGGCATCCTCTCAGTAATGGAACTGCTGTTGAAAACACCACTCTGAGGCAAAACCATAGCCATGCATATTACAGGTATGACCGTGCTCTTGCTTAGAGCAATGACAGAAGAGTTACATTCACAAAGAGTGTTAAGTGTGGGTTGATGAGGAGTGGACAAAGTGAGTATTATGCTCTGTCATGATTTATATCTAAATAGCCTAATAGGATCAAGAACAAAACACCCTAAGAAATAAAAAAGAGGGTCCAGGGATGTAGGTCAGTAGTAGCACTTTTGTAGTAGGGGCCCTGTGTTTACTCTGAGGACTAAAACATGACAAGCCCATAATATGATTTAAAATTTCCAGGAAAATACCATTGATAATGTAAAATGACCTACAAAATATGTGTGGAAATTCACGAGCTTCCTTTGCATGCCAGTCGGTGGCTGTTGTTGACAGTTGAATACCTAATAAGATCCAATGAAGTTATCCTGATAAAGGAGTCAAGTTATTCAGAACATGTTGAATCCCTCGGGTGACCCTATAAAGTTTTGCTGAGCGCAAAGGGAAATCGGTTTCTATTATTATCTCAAATGGGCCAAAGCAAATTTCATGTATACTAAAGAACTCAATGAAATGAATGAAAACAAAAGGTCCAGTGGATTACAGAAGTGACCATCTCTTTGAAGTTTGATGAGTGAACATTATCAACTAAACAGTATTTAAAACAATCATGAAGCATTGGTTACATTTAAAAGCTTGCTTCTACAAATGGGAAAAATTAGCAAAATTGAAAAGCCTCAGTTAATTATATTGTCGTCTCTACAGCAGATTAGAGAGAAAAGAGCCCAGCGAACGACTGGAAAGGTGCGATTGGGGGACTCTTGGGAACACACTGCATTTTGATTTGGCAGATAAAAAACATACAATCCTTTAAAAAATTGGACAGTTTTCTTTGGAGTGCCTGTTACTGTGGTTCAAAAGGAGAGTTTTATGATTGCTAAGATAGTGATCACATATTCTCAGGTGGATTGGAAATTACTAATGCATAGAAGGAATGAAGTATCAATAAGAGTCTTAAACATTTCCTTTTTATTAATTGACTGAGGTGTACCATGAGTACCAGGTTGTTTGTAAGAAAATTTAGTTCAGATAGGTAGCATTCTAACCCCATGGGACCTCCCTGGCCACCCCCATGGGGTGGGATGGAGTGATGCACAAGGCTCGGATTTGGCCCTGGGATCTGAGTCATGCTGGCTATATCAGCTGGCCATTTTTGGGATACGGCTCTCTCTGTATTTGGACACTGTAACATGCATCCGTGTGCTGTGCTTTCCTGCATGGTTTGCACACATGGCTCACCTTGGGAATAAATGGGACACCCCACAGCCGTTAATCAATATTTGAATTGACTAACTTCACAAACAAGGAATGTAAATTCCAAAACAGAATGTAACCTAGAAAACAACATTTTTCATTAAGGAAAAACAACAACAAAAAAAAAAAGAAAAAAAAAGGAAAATCCTTTAAGAGCTGTTTAGCAGTTACTTAATTAAGGCAAGATATGTGAATTGATCAGACTTAGGGATAAAGCTTCACAGCAAGAACACAAACAGGAGAACCTACATTGCCAGCTACCGGTTGGTACTGTATTTATGGATACCTCTGTTCAGTGAGGGCCTTTACTTCTGCATCTTTCTTATAGCTCCCAGGACATAATGAATCTGAAATTGCTTTCCTTTCTGCTTGACTTCGCCACGTGTTGAGAATCCTGTCACTAGGTGGAGATGTTGAGTTGCACAATTTGTGTTTGCTGGCTTTTTTTCTGGTGTGTGTAATAGTACTGGAAGATGCATGAGAAACTCAGCCATAGATATAGAGTTAAAAATTAAAGTATAACCCATGTCAACATAGAAAATGGCTTTTAGGAGATATAATCATTATAAATGTTATTTGAGACATAAGGTTAAAATTGGTGTAATGTGCAAAATTCTTTACTTCTGACTCCAAGGCAAGAATAGACACAGTAATCTAAACTTCCTATAGAAAGATTAAGTCCACAAGAAATTCCAAGAAAGGGAGGGATTAGTTTATGTATAACTTTAGATAACCAAAGTACATCCTTAACTTCATCTTTTTTGTGATTATCCAGTGGTACTTAGGCCAGTTACCATCTGATGCAAGAGTTATTTCACAATGAACTTGTTCTTAAGCACTTTAGCTCTTCACTGCTAAACTGGCTTTGTTTGTTAACTTCTACCCTTCCAAAATTGGAGAAAAGGAAGATCTGCAGTTGCATCAGAACAAGTCTAAAATAACCTCATCATTTAGAAAGCATGCAAGAGCCAGAGAGACAAGACACCTGCTGCTAGTTAAGGCATCTAGACATGATAAGGAAACTATACCTATGAAATCTCCACAGTGTGATAGTCTACAAGATGAAGAACTACAGGCAAGCAATGGATGCTGAGGGAGGGAGGGAGGGAGGGAGAGAGAGAGAGAGAGAGAGAGAGAGAGAGAGAGAGAGAGAGATCACTTTTCTTCCTGAGATGTTGTATATCTACAAGTGGGCAGCCCTAAAGACAGGCATGCAGGAGCAAGAATGAATGGATTCACCATATATACGTATAAATGTATGCCTATAGAGGTAGCAATACTATTCAAGGAAGGAGACATGAAATTGAGAGGGAGTTGAGAGGAAGTGGAGGAGTCATGGGAAGAACTGGAAGAGGATGGCACGAGATGGAAATAGTTTGAAGATTATAATCATGCATGATGTTGAAGGATGCTTGTACTCACAAATTATCACTTATTGTTAAAAAAAATGGAAAAAACAAATGAGAGAAAGATGCAGGACAGTTATGGCAGAAGACATGACCTGGGATGGGGTGAGGTGGGATGGGGGGGAAGGGAAGGGGATATATGCCTGAACTGAATTGGAAAATGTTGTATGAAATACACAAAGCATCAATAAAAATAAATAAATAAATGAATTAAAAAAAGTTAAAATAAACAATTGCAAAGACATAAGTACAATGGGCATCACTGTCATTTTCAGTTTGGGAAGATAAACGTGTGTCTTTGTGTGCATGTGTGTGAATATTTTTAGTTTAGTTTTGTTTCATTATGTTTAGTTGAGACAGAGTCTGCCTGTGTATACCAGCTGGCCTGGAACTTACTATATAGAACAGCCTGGATTTCATCTCAGAGAAAGATGCCTGCTTCTGCCTCCCAAGTGCTGAGATTAAAGGCGTGTGCCACTACACCTGCCTTGTACGTGCATATGTATTGTAGTGTAACAACATTTAGGATTTAGAATTCCCTTTGCTTTTTGTTCATGTTCATTAGGGTTCCAAACATAGGAATGGGTTCTAAGAAATTATTTTATAATAATTTGAAATATTTTAAAGTAGCAAATTATAAAATTAACTGTCAAAAATGACTAGAAGACTGAAAGAACTTGACATAGGAGTCAGAAAGAACTTAAGTGAAAAAGAGCTGACAAAACATTATGAAATTAGTAGGTTGTTTATATGCAAAGTGAGGACAATTTCCTTTATGAAATCCTGAATATCATATATAATTTTGTCTGTGATTTTAGATTTAACATTGTAGCATATTTATATTCATTGTTTCCAGAAATAAACATACATCACTCCCATAATCAGAAATGGTCAGGCTTGTGGACACATTAGAAATACATGAACAGTTTGATCAATGAAATTGTTTTCATAGACAATGGCTAGTCATCTTCATTTTATTTAAAATTTTATCTGTCTTAATTATATTTTTCCAAGTTTTCTTTCATCAAGAGAATTTTGTGGAACATCCTGAAAGCCACTTTGCAAGTCAACAGAGCTCAATATAGTACCCTTCTCAGAGGAGAAAATCATTGTGAGCATTTCTGTTACAAGGACCGTCTGAAACTCCAATTCCAGGAGAACTCCAGTTCCAGGGGAATCCAAAACCCTCTTCTGACCTCCGCAGCATTGCACGACACGGGTGCACAGACCTGCATGCAGACAGTACGTTCATACACATACAGAAATAAATAAAAATTTAAAAAAAAATAAAAAAAAACCCAAGGAGATAGATTCTGCCCCGGTCTGTGGTCCTTTCTATGACTTGGTTTCTCATATAACACATAGATAAGAAACCAGGCTGAACACTATCATCACTGTATTTTTAGATAATGACATATTTTCTGTAATGAATATAACATATAGCTCAATCAATATATATGTAATTAATTACATGAAATTTTGTAACCTAGATAATTCAATGATTTTAAATTTTTATTTGATGAAATTTAATTGGATGATTTTGATATCATTGCATGCAAACACATTGTTGTCATCTATTTACTACATGTGTGAAAACTGAAGCATTTATTTTCACAATTTTGAGAGTGAATGTAAGCAATTTCAGATGGCCAGTTTTATTTTTTCACCATTCTTGACAGAATAAAGTGTTGTAATGCAATAGTTACTGACCATTATCAAAATCATATATATATCCAGCAATAATATTTCTGGATTAGCTACAGATTTGGTTGCAAATATATATGACTTTTAAATGATGTTAATACATGATTTTTACTACTTTAAAATTTAACTAGACTTCCAATGTGAGAAATATTGATTGCATAGTTACTAATTTTGACTTTTGTGAAATACCAGCACAAAAGAAATCAAATATAGGCCAACTCATTACTTATAAAGTGCATTTCAATATTCACTGGTAGAAGAACTTGTGTGTGCCTACTGTGTACTAAACAATGTTTAGCTAAGAACAATATTTGTAGAAAAAAAATTTAAAATATGCAAGTGCTGTCTTATGATCAGTTTTATACATTTGGAACGATAATTCACCATTTAGGTTGTCTTATTGAAATGATAGCACTGCCAACAAATGACTGGGAACACTAGACCTGGGTCTTAACAAAGGGCTATGTATTAAAGATGAGGAAGGAAGGGTTGAAGCGTTTATTTCCTACCAAAGAAGAATAACAGAGCTCAGTTTTTTCATCTGGAATGATGATCATTTGAGATACAGACTTTGAATGAGCAGCTAATAGCTAAAATTATTTAGGAGATAAAAATTGGTACTGTGAGGATTAGCTCTAATTTTAAGTATCCATAATTGAAGTGGCACATTATGATTTTAGTGTTTTGATAATCTTGTTAACAAGCTGTTGTGTATATACTATCATATTTTAATGTAGTTGCAGAGCTTAAGTAAACCATAAAGTAAATTGCTTTTGGAATCAGGCTTTTGCAAGTGGAAAATTAGTGGTTTACATGTTTTGAATATGTATTTTGTAATTATATTTGGCATTTTCTACAACTTAAGGAGAATAATAGAATGGATTTATAGTTAATAGACTATTGTTTAGAAACACATTGGCTTTTTAGCCATTTTAATCAACTTGGGTACATTTCACATTGTGCTAAGATATAATAGCTTGTCCCATTATTTTCTGTAAGTCGTCTCTTATCCTTTTAGGTTGACACCTAGAACTCTCATTTCTCATGTTTCGGCATGTCTCATTGAATGTAAAATTTAAAAGCCTTTTTTTCCCGGTCTTTTTGAGACAGGATGTCTCTGTAGCCCCAGCTGGCCTGGAACTCACTCTGTAGACCAGGCTGGCCTTGAACTCACAGAGATCTACCTGCTTCTGCCTCTGGAGTGCTAGGATTAAAGGCGTGCACCACCACACCTGGCTTTAAAAGTTTTTATCTAAGATTTTAGGTAATTATGATCTTTGTTACATTCCATTGATTGGTGATGTTTATTTTATTTTGGAGTTAAGATAAATGCTCCAGTCTGAAAAACAGTGATGATAACCAGTAAGTGGCACCTTACTGTTTTGAATGGTTTCCTTCATTGGCAAAGCAAAGAAACTTGATAGCCCAAAGCAGAGGTATGCAAACATTTCTATACAAAGAATTATGTAGCATCTATTCTGAGTGTTCTGGGCCATGTGGTTCTCTAAGCTGTGCCCAGATATGCATAGCATCAACAGCCATGGGAATTCACCAGTGGGCAGGTGCTCCAACAAAACTGTGTTTACAAAAATATTCAGCTGGATTGGACCCAGGGATTATACTTCGTTGATCCTTGGTTGAGCATAAAAGGGAATACATTTGACTTAAATGTATTATAATAAGTTTAAATAATTGTTTGGAAATTATTTTAAGAATTTTCTCTCTCTCTGCTCTCGTGTGTGTATATATATAATACTAATATATATATATATATATATATATATACTCATCTATGTGATATCTGATACTCTCAGCAATCATCTTATTTGGAATAGTCTAAGCATGTATTTTCCATTGTTTTAACTCCTTCATAAGTTATGCACCTATGGTACTATCTGAAAAAAATGATTCTATTCAACATTATAATCAATAAGAATATTTCATATGATATATTTCATTGAATATTTATGCATTTCATATAATACATATTAATCATATTTAGGTACCCATCCCTAATCTGCACCCCCCATAGACTTGACCCCACTGTATTTCATGCATTCTGCCATATAAGTTAAGGCATATTGAGTTAATTTTGTGTCTCCAGATGTCCCTCCATATGAGTTCACCCACTGGAGCCTGGACAGTCTAACTAGCATTACTACCTTAAAGAAGACCAACTTTCTCTCTCCAAGCAGTGATCAGCTGCCAATAATTCCTAAGCTAAGGCTGGGACTTCTTATCACCAGTTCTATGCTGTCTGGCTTGAGTTTGCATGGGTCTTGTGCATGCAAACTCAATAAATATTTTTAAATGAACCAGTTAATAATGGACACACAGAATATTTTAATTTTTTTAGTTTGAAATGAGTTGGCCTATTGACCACTCTAGCCTCTTTTAAACAGTTGTTGATGTGCAAGATATATTTTGTAATAAGCCTTGTGGATTTAAATATATTTTGCTTTAAAAATATTTATTGTTTTTATTTTATGTGTATTTTATGAGGGTATTGCCTAAATGAGTATAAGTGCACGTGTACTGTACAATGGCCCATGGATATCAGAAGAGGGCATTGGATCCCTTGGAACTGGTGTCAGAGATGGTTGTTAGATGCCACATGGGTGCAGGGAATCAATTCTGGGTCCTCTGAAAGAGCAGCCAGTACTCTCAACCTCTCAGCCCCCTATTTTAATTTCCATGGCTTGTTCTTATGATGACTGGGGAAGACCTGCTTTATGAAAGGCATACCCCTTCTCTGTGACCCGAATGTTATTTCCTCTAGTGCTTCAAAAACTTGCTTGCAATAACCTCTCTCCTATAACATCAATCACTCCCCCCTTGGCACTTAAACCCACCTACAAAAATGCCTGGTTACATATGCTGCATTTAAACAAAAACCGAATAAGTCAAACGTCCTACCGTCTTCTTTCCAAGTGCTCCCACATTTTTCATCACTTCTTTTTTTTTTTAATTAATTTATTTTTTTAAGGGATTCTACAACACAATGATACAGTTGTTTGCAGGTAGCATTGATGTCACTCATTATGTCATACAATCAGGTAATTGGTGCATTTTGCAAGTATCTATGTCCAAATTTTGAACAACCCAAGGTTCCCATAGACCAGTTGGAGAAGCTTGTATGCACAGACATGTTGATCAATCAGGA